>CM042695.1:49109859-49260870 GCA_023614405.1 Avena insularis
GAGAGATATGACCAAAAACTCGTCGTTTTTGTGTTTTATGGCCGTTTTCATGAGCTATTACCCACAATTTTGGGATTCCAGGGGGATTTACAATGACCGAAGACCCGATACCTATTTTTGAGTCATGACCAAAACCTCATCGTTTTCGCGTTTTATGGCTGTTTTCATGTGATATTGCCCACAATTTTGGGGTTCTAGGGCGATTAACAACGACCATATGATCCGATAAATGGTTGGGAGTTATGACCAAAAAATTATCGTTTTCGCGTTTTCTGGCCGTTTTCATGAGCTATTGCCCATAGTTTTAGGGTACCACGACGTTTGCATGGCCCATAAGTCTCGATGCATGTTTGAGAGGTATGATGAAGACTCATCGTTCGCGTTTATGGATGTTTTCATGAGCTATTGCCCGTTCTTGGGTTCTAGTGCAATGGAAACGACAGTAAGACCCGATAAGTGGTTGAGAGTTATGACCAAAAACTTGTCGTTTTCGCGTTTTATGGACGTTTTCATCAGCTATTGCCCTTAGTTTTGGGGTTCAACAACGATTTGCATAGCCCATAAGACCTGATGCATTACTAAGATATATGACCAAAAACTCGTCGTTTTCGCATTTTATGGCCGTTTTCATGAGCTATTGCCTTTGTTTTGGGGTTCTAGGACGATTAACGGCCGCTTTTCATGATCTATTTCACAAAATACTAGGGTTCCAGGGCGATCAACAAGGACCGTAAGACCTGAATAATGGTTGAGAGTTAGGACCAAAACCTCATCATTTTCACATTTTATGGCCGTTTTCATGAGCCCACAGTTTTGGGGTTCCGGGGCGATTAACAACGACCATAAGACCGGATACACGGTTAAGAGTTATGACCAAATAATCATCATTTTCGTGTTTTATGGACGTTTTTCTAAGATATTGCCCACAATTTTGGAGTTCCAGCGGGTTAGGATGGCCCGTAAGACCCGATACATGTTTGATATTTGTAACCAAAAGCGTGTCCTGTTCGCATTTTATGGCCGTTTTCATGAGCGCTATTGCCCACAGTTTTGGGGTTCAAGGGCAATTTGCACATCTCGTAAGGCCGATACATAGCTAAGAATTATGACCAAAAAACTCGTCGTTTTATGACCGTTTTCATGAGCTATTTCCCTTAGTTTTGGGTTTCAACAGCGATTTGCATGGCCCATAAGACCTGATGTATTTTTGAGAGATGTGGCCAAAAAATCGTCGTTTTCGCGTTTTATGGCCATTTTCATGAGCTATTGCCCATAGTTCTAGGGTTCCAGGGCGATTAACAACGATTGTAAGACCTGATAAATGGTCGAGAGTTATGACCAAAAGCTCGTCGTTTTCGCGTTTTATGGCCGTTTTTAGGAGCTATTGCCCATAGTTTTGGGGTTCAAGGGATATTTGCATGGACCGTGAGACCCGATACATGTTTGATAGATATGGCCAAAACATCGTCATTTTCACGTTTTATGGCTGTTTTCACGAGCTATTGGCCACAGTTTTGGGGTTCCAGGGCGATTTACAACCCCCATAAGACATGATACATGTTTGAGATATTCGACCGAAACCTCGTCGTTTTCACTTTTTATTGCCATAGTTTTGGAGTTCAAGGGAGATTTGCATGGCCCGTAAGACTGGATACATGTTTCAGAGTTATTACCAAAAACTCATTGTTTTCATGTTTTATGGCCGTTTTCATGAGCTATTGTCCACAATTTTGGGGTTCCAAGGGGATTTTCATGGCCTATAAGATCTGATGGATGTTTGAGAGATATGACCGAAAACTCGTCGTTTTCGCGGTTTATCGCCGTTTCCGTGAGCTATAGCCCTTAGTTTTGGGGATCTGCAGTTATTTGCATGGCCAATAAGACCTTATGCATGTTTGATAGATATGACCAAAAAATCGTCTTTTTCGTGTTTTATGGTTGTTTTCATGAGCTATTGCCCACATATTTGGAGTCTAGGACGATTAACAACGACTGTAAGACCCGATCAATGGTTGAGAGTAATGACCAAAAACTCGTAGTTTTCACGTTCTATAGCCGTTTTCATGAGCTATTTCCCAAAGTTTTGAGGTTCTAGGGGGATTTGTGTGGCCAGTAAGACCCGAACATGTTTTAGAGATAATGCCAAAAACTCGTCGATTTGGTGTTTTATGATCGTTTTCATGAGCTATTTCCCACAAGTTTGGGGTTCTAGGGGATTTATAGCAATAGTAAGACCCGATACCTGTTTGAGAGTTATGAGCAAAAAAACTCGTCCTTTTCGCGTTTTATGGCCGTTTTCATGAGCTATTGCCCATAATTTTGGGGTTCCAAGGGGACTTACATCGACTGTAAGACCTAATACCTGTTTTTGAGTTATGACCAAAACCTCGTCGTTTTCGCGTTTTGTGCCCGTTTTCATGAGCTATTGCCCATAGTTTTAGGGTACCAGGCGGATTTGCATGGCCCATAAGACCTGATGCATGTTTGAGAGATATGACCGAAAACTCGTCGTTTTCGTGTTTTATGGCTGTTTTCATGAGGTATTTCCCACAGTTTTGGTGTTCTAGGGCAACGTACAACGACCGTAAGGCCCGATACATGGTTGAGAGTAATGACCAAAAACTCGTTGTTTTCGCGTTTTGTGGCCGTTTTCATGAGCTATTGCCCACAATTTTGTGGTTCTAGCAGGATTTGTATGGCCCGTAAGACCCAATACATGTTTGAGAGATATGACCAAAAACTCGTCGTTTTTGTGTTTTATGGCCGTTTTCATGAGCTATTACCCACAATTTTGGGATTCCAGGGGGATTTACAATGACCGAAGACCCGATACCTATTTTTGAGTTATGACCAAAACCTCATCGTTTTGGCGTTTTGTAGCCGTTTTCATGAGCTATTGCCCACAATTTTGGGGTTCCAGGGCGATTAACAACGACCATATGATCCGATAAATGGTTGGGAGTTATGACCAAAAAATTATCGTTTTCGCGTTTTATGGCCGTTTTCATGAGCTATTGCCCATAGTTTTAGGGTACCACGACGTTTGCATGGCCCATAAGTCTCGATGCATGTTTGAGAGGTATGAGAGAAGACTCATCATTCGCGTTTTATGGATGTTTTCATGAGCTATTGCCCACAGTTCTAGGGTTCTAGTGAAATGGAAACGACAGTAAGACCCGATAAGTGGTTGAGAATTATGACCAAAAACTTGTCGTTTTCGCGTTTTATGGACGTTTTCATCAGCTATTGCCCTTAGTTTTGGGGTTCAACAACGATTTGCATAGCCCATAAGACCTGATGCATTAATAAGAGATATGACCAAAAACTCGTCGTTTTCGCATTTTATGGCTGTTTTCATGAGCTATTGCCCACTGTTTTGGGGTTCTAGGACGATTAACAACGGCCGTTTTCATGATCTATTTCACAAAATACTGGGGTTCCAGGCTGATCAACAACGACCGTAAGACCTGAATAATGGTTGAGAGTTAAGACCAAAACCTCATGATTTTCACATTTTATGGCCGTTTTCATGAGCCCACAGTTTTGGGGTTTCGGGGCGATTAACAACGACCATAAGACCCGATACACGGTTAAGAGTTATGACCAAATAATCATCATTTTCGTGTTTTATGGACGTTTTTATGAGCTATTGCCCACAATTTTGGAGTTCCAGCGGGTTAGGATGGCCCGTAAGACCCGATACATGTTTGAGATTTGTAACCAAAAGCGTGTCCTTTTCGCATTTTATGGCCGTTTTCATGAGCGCTATTGCCCACAGTTTTGGGGTTCAAGGGCAATTTGAACGTCTCGTAAGTCCCGATACATAGCTAAGAATTATGACCAAAAAACTCGTCGTTTTATGACCGTTTTTCATGAGCTATTTCCCTTAGTTTTGGGTTTCAACAGCGATTTGCATGGCCCATAAGACCTGATGTATTTTTGAGAGATGTGGCCAAAAAATCGTCGTTGTCGCGTTTTATGGCCATTTTCATGAGCATTTGCCCATAGTTCTTGGGTTCCAGGGCGATTAACAATGATTGTAACACCTGATAAATGGTCGAGAGTTATGACCAAAAGCTCGTCGTTTTCGCATTTTATGGCCGTTTTTAGGAGCTATTGCCCACAGTTTTGGGGTTCAAGGGATATTTGCATGGACCGTGAGACCCGATACATGTTTGATAGATATGGCCAAAACATCGTCATTTTCACGTTTTATGGCTGTTTTCACGAGCTATTGGCCACAGTTTTGGGGTTCCAGGGCGATTTACAACCCCCATAAGACATGATACATGTTTGAGAGATTCGACCGAAACCTCGTCGTTTTCACTTTTTATTGCCATAGTTTTGGAGTTCAAGGGCGATTTGCATGGCCCGTAAGACTGGATACATGTTTCAGAGTTATTACCAAAAACTCATTGTTTTCATGTTTTATGGCCGTTTTCATGAGCTATTGTCCACAATTTTGGTGTTCCAAGGGGATTTCCATGGCCTATAAGGTCTGATGGATGTTTGAGAGATATGACCGAAAACTCGTCGTTTTCGCGGTTTATCGCCGTTTTCGTGAGCTATAGCCCTTAGTTTTGGGGATCTGCAGTTATTTGCATGGCCAATAAGACCTTATGCATGTTTGATAGATATGACCAAAAAATCGTCTTTTTCGTGTTTTATGGCTGTTTTCATGAGCTATTGCCCACATATTTGGAGTCTAGGACGATTAACAACGACTGTAAGACCCGATCAATGGTTGAGAGTAATGACCAAAAACTCGTAGTTTTCACGTTCTATAGACGTTTTCATGAGCTATTGCCCAAAGTTTTGAGGTTCTAGGGGGATTTGTGTGGCCAGTAAGACCCGAACATGTTTTAGAGATAATGCCAAAAACTCGTCGATTTGGTGTTTTATGACCGTTTTCATGAGCTATTTCCCACAAGTTTGGGGTTCTAGGGGATTTATAGCAATAGTAAGACCCGATACCTGTTTGAGAGTTATGAGCAAAAAAACTCGTCCTTTTCGCGTTTTATGGCCGTTTTCATGAGCTATTGCCCATAATTTTGGGGTTCCAAGGGGACTTACATCGACTGTAAGACCCAATACATGTTTTTGAGTTATGACCAAAACCTCGTCGTTTTCGTGTTTTTGCCCGTTTTCATGAGCTATTGCCCATAGTTTTAGGGTACCAGGCGGATTTGCATGGCCCATAAGACCTGATGCATGTTTCAGAGATATGACCGAAAACTCGTCGTTTTCGTGTTTTATGGCTGTTTTCATGACGTATTTCGCACAGTTTTGGTGTTCTAGGGCAACGTACAACGACCGTAAGGCCCGATACATGGTTGAGAGTAATGACCAAAAACTCGTTGTTTTCGCGTTTTGTGGCCGTTTTCATGAGCTATTGCCCACAATTTTGTGGTTCTAGCGGGATTTGTATGGCCCGTAAGACCCAATACATGTTTGAGAGATATGACCAAAAACTCGTCGTTTTTGTGTTTTATGGCCGTTTTCATGAGCTATTACCCACAATTTTGGGATTCCAGGGGGATTTACAATGACCGAAGACCCGATACCTATTTTTGAGTTATGACCAAAACCTCATCGTTTTCGCGTTTTGTGGCCGTTTTCATGAGCTATTGCCCACAATTTTGGGGTTCCAGGGCGATTAACAACGACCATATGATCTGATAAATGGTTGGGAGTTATGACCAAAAAATTATCGTTTTCGCGTTTTATGGCCGTTTTCATGAGCTATTGGCCATAGTTTTAGGGTACCACGACGTTTGCATGGCCCATAAGTCACGATGCATGTTTGAGAGGTATGACAGAAGACTCATCGTTCGCGTTTTATGGATGTTTTCATGAGCTATTGCCCACAGTTCTAGGGTTCTAGTGCAATGGAAACGACAGTAAGACCCGATAAGTGGTTGAAAGTTATGACCAAAAACTTGTCGTTTTCGCTTTTTATGGACGTTTTCATGAGCTATTGCCCTTAGTTTTGGGTTCAACAACGATTTGCATAGCCCATAAGACCTGATGCATTAATAAGAGATATGACCAAAAACTCGTCGTTTTCGCATTTTATGGCCGTTTTCATGAGCTATTGCCCACTGTTTTGGGGTTCTAGGACGATTAACAACGGCCGTTTTCATGATCTATTTCACAAAATACTGGGGTTCCAGGGCGATCAACAACGACCGTAAGACCTGAATAATGGTTGAGAGTTAAGACCAAAACCTCATCATTTTCACATTTTATGGCCGTTTTCATGAGCCCACAGTTTTGGGGTTCCGGGGCGATTAACAACGACCATAAGACCCGATACACGGTTAAGAGTTATGACCAAATAATCATCATTTTCGTGTTTTATGGACGTTTTTCTGAGCTATTGCCCACAATTTTGGAGTTCCAGCGGGTTAGGATGGCCCATAAGACCCGATACATGTTTGAGATTTGTAACCAAAAGTGTGTCCTTTTCGCATTTTATGGCCGTTTTCATGAGCGCTATTGCCCACAGTTTTGGGGTTCAAGGGCAATTTGCACGTCTCGTAAGTCCCGATACATAGCTAAGAATTTTGACCAAAAAACTCGTCGTTTTATGACTGTTTTCATGAGCTATTTCCCTTAGTTTTGGGTTTCAACAGCGATTTGCATGGCCCATAAGACCTGATGTATTTTTGAGAGATGTGGCCAAAAAATCGTCGTTTTCGCGTTTTATGGCCATTTTCATGAGCTATTGCCCATAGTTCTAGGGTTCCAGGGTGATTAACAACGATTGTAAGTCCTGATAAATGGTCGAGAGTTATGACCAAAAGCTCGTCGTTTTCGCATTTTATGGCCGTTTTTAGGAGCTATTGCCCACAGTTTTGGGGTTCAAGGGATATTTGCATGGACCGTGAGACCCGATACATGTTTGATAGATATGGCCAAAACATCGTCATTTTCACGTTTTATGGCTGTTTTCACGAGCTATTGGCCACAGTTTTGGGGTTCCAGGGCGATTTACAACCCCCATAAGACATGATACATGTTTGAGAGATTCGACCGAAACCTCGTCGTTTTCACTTTTTATTGCCATAGTTTTGGAGTTTAAGGGCGATTTGCATGGCCCGTAAGACTGGATACATGTTTCAGAGTTATTACCAAAAACTCATTGTTTTCATGTTTTATGGCCGTTTTCATGAGCTATTGTCCACAATTTTGGTGTTCCAAGGGGATTTCCATGGCCTATAAGGTCTGATGGATGTTTGAGAGATATGACCGAAAACTCGTCGTTTTCGCGGTTTATCGCAGTTTTCATGAGCTATAGCCCTTAGTTTTGGGGATCTGCAGTTATTTGCATGGCCAATAAGACCTTATGCATGTTTGAGAGATATGACCGAAAACTCGTCGTTTCGTGTTTTATGGCTGTTTTCATGAGGTATTTCCCAGAGTTTTGGTGTTCTAGGGCAACGTACAACGACCATAAGGCCCGATACATGGTTGAGAGTAATGACCAAAAACTCGTTGTTTTTGCGTTTTGTGGCCGTTTTCATGAGCTATTGCCCACAATTTTGTGGTTCTAGCGGGATTTGTATGGCCCGTAAGACCCAATACATGTTTGAGAGATATGACCAAAAACTCGTCGTTTTTGTGTTTTATGGCCGTTTTCATGAGCTATTACCCACAATTTTGGGATTCCAGGGGGATTTACAATGACCGAAGACCCGATACCTATTTTTGAGTTATGACCAAAACCTCATCGTTTTCGCGTTTTGTGGCCGTTTTCATGAGCTATTGCCCACAATTTTGGGGTTCCAGGGCGATTAACAACGACCATATGATCCGATAAATGGTTGGGAGTTATGACCAAAAAATTATCGTTTTCGCGTTTAGTGGCTTTTTTCGTGAGCTATTGCCCATAGTATTAGGGTACCACGACGTTTGCATGGCCCATAAGTCTCGATGCATGTTTGAGAGGTATGACAGAAGACTCATCGTTCGCGTTTTATGGATGTTTTCATGAGCTATTGCCCACAGTTCTAGGGTTCTAGTGCAATGGAAACGACAGTAAGACCCGATAAGTGGTTGAGAGTTATGACCAAAAACTTGTCGTTTTCGCGTTTTATGGACGTTTTCATGAGCTATTGCCCTTAGTTTTGGGGTTCAACAACGATTTGCATAGCCCATAAGACCTGATGCATTACTAAGAGATATGACCAAAAACTCGTCGTTTTCGCATTTTATGGCCGTTTTCATGAGCTATTGCCCACTGTTTTGGGGTTCTAGGACGATTAACAACGGCCGTTTTCATGATCTATTTCACAAAATACTGGGGTTCCAGGGCGATCAACAAGGACCGTAAGACCTGAATAATGGTTGAGAGTTAAGACCAAAACCTCATCATTTTCACATTTTATGGCCGTTTTCATGAGCCCACAGTTTTGGGGTTCCGGGGCGATTAACAACGACCATAAGACCCGATACACGGTTAAGAGTTATGACCAAATAATCATCATTTTCGTGTTTTACGGACGTTTTTCTAAGCTATTGCCCACAATTTTGGAGTTCCAGCGGGTTAGGATGGCCCGTAAGACCCGATACATGTTTGAGATTTGTAACCAAAAGCGTGTCCTTTTCGCATTTTATGGCCGTTTTCATGAGCGCTATTGCCCATAGTTTTGGGGTTCAAGGGCAATTTGCACGTCTCGTAAGTCCCGATACATAGCTAAGAATTATGACCAAAAAACTCGTCGTTTTATGACCGTTTTCATGAGCTATTTCCCTTAGTTTTGGGTTTCAACAGCGATTTGCATGGCCCATAAGACCTGATGTATTTTTGAGAGATGTGGCCAAAAAATCGTCGTTTTCGCGTTTTATGGCCATTTTCATGAGCTATTGCCCATAGTTCTAGGGTTCCAGGGCGATTAACAACGATTGTAAGACCTGATAAATGGTTGAGAGTTATGACCAAAAGCTCGTCGTTTTCGCATTTTATGGCCGTTTTTAGGAGCTATTGCCCACAGTTTTGGGGTTCAAGGGATATTTGCATGGACCGTGAGACCCGATACATGTTTGATAGATATGGCCAAAACATCGTCATTTTCACGTTTTATGGCTGTTTTCACGAGCTATTGGCCACAGTTTTGGGGTTCCAGGGCGATTTACAACCCCCATAAGACATGATACATGTTTGAGAGATTCGACCGAAACCTCGTCGTTTTCACTTTTTATTGCCATAGTTTTGGAGTTCAAGGGCGATTTGCATGGCCCGTAAGACTGGATACATGTTTCAGAGTTATTACCAAAAACTCATTGTTTTCATGTTTTATGGCCGTTTTCATGAGCTATTGTCCACAATTTTGGTGTTCCAAGGGGATTTCCATGGCCTATAAGGTCTGATGGATGTTTGAGAGATATGACCGAAAACTCGTCGTTTTCGCGGTTTATCGCCGTTTTCGTGAGCTATAGCCCTTAGTTTTGGGGATCTGCAGTTATTTGCATGGCCAATAAGACCTTATGCATGTTTGATAGATATGACCAAAAAATCGTCTTTTTCGTGTTTTATGGCTGTTTTCATGAGCTATTGCCCACATATTTGGAGTCTAGGACGATTAACAACGACTGTAAGACCCGATCAATGGTTGAGAGTAATGACCAAAAACTCGTAGTTTTCACGTTCTATAGCCGTTTTCATGAGCTATTTCCCAAAGTTTTGAGGTTCTAGGGGGATTTGTGTGGCCAGTAAGACCCGAACATGTTTTAGAGATAATGCCAAAAACTCGTCGATTTGGTGTTTTATGACCGTTTTCATGAGCTATTTCCCACAAGTTTGGGGTTCTAGGGGATTTATAGCAATAGTAAGACCCGATACCTGTTTGAGAGTTATGAGCAAAAAAACTCGTCCTTTTCGCGTTTTATGGCCGTTTTCATGAGCTATTGCCCATAATTTTGGGGTTCCAAGGGGACTTACATCGACTGTAAGACCCAATACCTGTTTTTGAGCTATGACCAAAACCTTGTCATTTTCGCGTTTTGTGCCCGTTTTCATGAGCTATTGCCCATAGTTTTAGGGTACCAGGCGGATTTGCATGGCCCATAAGACCTGATGCATGTTTGAGAGATATGACCGAAAACTCGTCGTTTTCGTGTTTTATGGCTGTTTTCATGAGGTATTTCCCACAGTTTTGGTGTTCTAGGGCAACGTACAACGACCGTAAGGCCCGATACATGGTTGAGAGTAATGACCAAAAACTCGTTGTTTTCGCGTTTTGTGGCCGTTTTCATGAGCTATTGCCCACAATTTTGTGGTTCTAGCGGGATTTGTATGGCCCGTAAGACCCAATACATGTTTGAGAGATATGACCAAAAACTCGTCGTTTTTGTGTTTTATGGCCGTTTTCATGAGCTATTACCCACAATTTTGGGATTCCAGGGGGATTTACAATGACCGAAGACCCGATACCTATTTTTGAGTTATGACCAAAACCTCATCGTTTTCGCGTTTTGTGGCCGTTTTCATGAGCTATTGCCCACAATTTTGGGGTTCCAGGGCGATTAACAACGACCATATGATCCGATAAATGGTTGGGAGTTATGACCAAAAAATTATCGTTTTCGCGTTTTATGGCCGTTTTCATGAGTTATTGCCCATAGTTTTAGGGTACCACGACGTTTGCATGGCCCATAAGTCTCGATGCATGTTTGAGAGGTATGACAGAAGACTCATCGTTCGCGTTTTATGGATGTTTTCATGAGCTATTGCGCATAGTTCTAGGGTTGTAGTGCAATGGAAACGACAGTAAGACCCGATAAGTGGTTGAGAGTTATGACCAAAAACTTGTCGTTTTCGCGTTTTATGGACGTTTTCATGAGCTATTGCCCTTAGTTTTGGGGTTCAACAACGATTTGCATAGCCCATAAGACCTGATGCATTAAAAAGAGATATGACCAAAAACTCGTCGTTTTCGCATTTTATGGCCGTTTTCATGAGCTATTGCCCACTGTTTTGGGGTTCTAGGACGATTAACAACGGCCGTTTTCATGATCTATTTCACAAAATACTGGGGTTCCAGGGCGATCAACAACGACCGTAAGACCTGAATAATGGTTGAGAGTTAAGACCAAAACCTCATCATTTTCACATTTTATGGCCGTTTTCATGAGCCCACAGTTTTGGGGTTTCGGGGCGATTAACAACGACCATAAGACCCGATACACGGTTAAGAGTTATGACCAAATAATCATCATTTTTGTGTTTTATGGACGTTTTTATGAGCTATTGCCCACAATTTTGGAGTTCCAGCGGGTTAGGATGGCCCGTAAGACCCGATACATGTTTGAGATTTGTAACCAAAAGCGTGTCCTTTTCGCATTTTATGGCCGTTTTCATGAGCACTATTGCCCACAGTTTTGGGGTTCAAGGGCAATTTGCCCGTCTCGTAAGTCTCGATACATAGCTAAGAATTATGACCAAAAAACTCGTCGTTTTATGACCGTTTTCATGAGCTATTCCCCTTAGTTTTGGGTTTCAACAGCGATTTGCATGGCCCATAAGACCTGATGTATTTTTGAGAGATGTGGCCAAAAAATCGTCGTTTTCGCGTTTTATGGCCATTTTCATGAGCTATTGCCCATAGTTCTAGGGTTCCAGGGCGATTAACAACGATTGTAAGACCTGATAAATGGTCGAGAGTTATGACCAAAAGCTCGTCGTTTTCGCATTTTATGGCCGTTTTTAGGAGCTAGTGCCCACAATTTTGGGGTTCAAGGGATATTTGCATGGACCGTGAGACCCGATACATGTTTGATAGATATGGCCAAAACATCGTCATTTTCACGTTTTATGGCTGTTTTCACGAGCTATTGGCCACAGTTTTGGGGTTCCAGGGCGATTTACAACCCCCATAAGACATGATACATGTTTGAGAGATTCGACCGAAACCTCGTCGTTTTCACTTTTTATTGCCATAGTTTTGGAGTTCAAGGGCGATTTGCATGGCCCGTAAGACTGGATACATGTTTCAGAGTTATTACCAAAAACTCATTGTTTTCATGTTTTATGGCCGTTTTCATGAGCTATTGTCCACAATTTTGGTGTTCCAAGGGGATTTCCATGGCCTATAAGATCTGATGGATGTTTGAGAGATATGACCGAAAACTCGTCGTTTTCGCGGTTTATCGCCGTTTTCGTGAGCTATAGCCCTTAGTTTTGGGGATCTGCAGTTATTTGCATGGCCAATAAGACCTTATGCATGTTTGATAGATATGACCAAAAAATCGTCTTTTTCGTGTTTTATGGCTGTTTTCATGAGCTATTGCCCACATATTTGGAGTCTAGGACGATTAACAACGACTGTAAGACCCGATCAATGGTTGAGAGTAATGACCAAAAACTCGTAGTTTTCACGTTCTATAGCCGTTTTCATGAGCTATTGCCCAAAGTTTTGAGGTTCTAGGGGGATTTGTGTGGCCAGTAAGACCCGAACATGTTTTAGAGATAATGCCAAAAACTCGTCGATTTGGTGTTTTATGACCGTTTTCATGAGCTATTTCCCACAAGTTTGGGGTTCTAGGGGATTTATAGCAATAGTAAGACCGATACCTGTTTGAGAGTTATGAGCAAAAAAACTCGTCCTTTTCGCGTTTTATGGCCGTTTTTATGAGCTATTGCCCATAATTTTGGGGTTCCAAGGGGACTTACATCGACTGTAAGACCCAATACCTGTTTTTGAGTTATGACCAAAACCTCGTCCTTTTCGCGTTTTGTGCCCGTTTTCATGAGCTATTGCCCAAAGTTTTAGGGTACCAGGCGGATTTGCATGGCCCATAAGACCTGATGCATGTTTGAGAGATATGACCGAAAACTCGTCGTTTTCGTGTTTTATGGCTGTTTTCATGAGGTATTTCCCAGTTTTGGTGTTCTAGGGCAACGATAACGCACCGTAAGGCCCGATACATGGTTGAGAGTAATGACCAAAAACTCGTTGTTTTCGCGTTTTGTGGCCGTTTTCATGAGCTATTGCCCACAATTTTGTGGTTCTAGCGGGATTTGTATGGCCCGTAAGACCCAATACATGTTTGAGAGATATGACCAAAAACTCGTCGTTTTTGTGTTTTATGGCCGTTTTCATGAGCTATTACCCACAATTTTGGGATTCCAGGGGGATTTACAATGACCGAAGACCCGATACCTATTTTTGAGTTATGACCAAAACCTCATCGTTTTCGCGTTTTGTGGCCGTTTTCATGAGCTATTGCCCACAATTTTGGGGTTCTAGGGCGATTAACAACGACCATATGATCCGATAAATGGTTGGGAGTTATGACCAAAAAATTATCGTTTTCGCGTTTTATGGCTTTTTTCATGAGCTATTGCCCATAGTTTTAGGGTACCACGACGTTTGCATGGCCCATAAGTCTCGATGCATGTTTGAGAGGTATGACAGAAGACTCATCGTTCGCGTTTTATGGATGTTTTCATGAGCTATTGCCCATAGTTCTAGGGTTCTAGTGCAATGGAAACGACAGTAAGACCCGATAAGTGGTTGAGAGTTATGACCAAAAACTTGTCGTTTTCGCGTTTTATGGACGTTTTCATGAGCTATTGCCCTTAGTTTTGGGGTTCAACAACGATTTGCATAGCCCATAAGACCTGATGCATTAATAAGAGATATGACCAAAAACTCGTTGTTTTCGCATTTTATGGCCGTTTTCATGAGCTATTGCCCACTGTTTTGGGGTTCTAGGACGATTAACAACGGCCGTTTTCATGATCTATTTCACAAAATACTGGGGTTCCAGGGCGATCAACAACGACCGTAAGACCTGAATAATGGTTGAGAGTTAAGACCAAAACCTCATCATTTTCACATTTTATGGCCGTTTTCATGAGCCCACAGTTTTGGGGTTCCGGGGCGATTAACAACGACCATAAGACCCGATACACGGTTAAGAGTTATGACCAAATAATCACCATTTTCGTGTTTTATGGACGTTTTTATGAGCTATTGCCCACAATTTTGGAGTTCCAGCGGGTTAGGATGGCCCGTAAGACCCGATACATGTTTGAGATTTGTAACCAAAAGCGTGTCCTTTTCGCATTTTATGGCCGTTTTCATGAGCACTATTGCCCACAGTTTTGGGGTTCAAGGGCAATTTGCACGTCTCGTAAGTCCCGATACATAGCTAAGAATTATGACCAAAAAACTCGTCGTTTTATGACCGTTTTCATGAGCTATTCCCCTTAGTTTTGGGTTTCAACAGCAATTTGCATGGCCCATAAGACCTGATGTATTTTTGAGAGATGTGGCCAAAAAATCGTCGTTTTCGCGTTTTATGGCCATTTTCATGAGCTATTGCCCATAGTTCTAGGGTTCCAGGGCGATTAACAACGATTGTAAGACCTGATAAATGGTCGAGAGTTATGACCAAAAGCTCGTCGTTTTCGCATTTTATGGCCGTTTTTAGGAGCTATTGCCCACAGTTTTGGGGTTCAAGGGATATTTGCATGGACCGTGAGACCCGATACATGTTTGATAGATATGGCCAAAACATCGTCATTTTCACGTTTTATGGCTGTTTTCACGAGCTATTGGCCATAGTTTTGGGGTTCCAGGGCGATTTACAACCCCCATAAGACATGATACATGTTTGAGAGATTCGACCGAAACCTCGTCGTTTTCACTTTTTATTGCCATAGTTTTGGAGTTCAAGGGCGATTTGCATGGCCCGTAAGACTGGATACATGTTTCAGAGTTATTACCAAAAACTCATTGTTTTCATGTTTTATGGCCGTTTTCATGAGCTATTGTCCACAATTTTGGTGTTCCAAGGGGATTTCCATGGCCTATAAGGTCTGATGGATGTTTGAGAGATATGACCGAAAACTCGTCGTTTTCGCGGTTTATCGCCGTTTTCGTGAGCTATAGCCCTTAGTTTTGGGGATCTGCAGTTATTTGCATGGCCAATAAGACCTTATGCATGTTTGATAGATATGACCAAAAAATCGTCTTTTTCGTGTTTTATGGCTGTTTTCATGAGCTATTGCCCACATATTTGGAGTCTAGGACGATTACAACGACTGTAAGACCCGATCAATGGTTGAGAGTAATGACCAAAAACTCGTAGTTTTCACGTTCTATAGCCGTTTTCATGAGCTATTGCCCAAAGTTTTGAGGTTCTAGGGGGATTTGTGTGGCCAGTAAGACCCGAACATGTTTTAGAGATAATGCCAAAAACTCGTCGATTTGGTGTTTTATGACCCTTTTCATGAGCTATTTCCCACAAGTTTGGGGTTCCAGGAGATTTATAGTGACAGTAAGACCCGATACCTGTTTGAGAGTTATGAGCAGAAAAACTCGTCCTATTCGCGTTTTATGGCCGTTTTCAGAGCTATTGCCAATAATTTTGGGGTTCCAAGGGGACTTACATCGACTGTAAGACCCAATACCTGTTTTTGAGTTATGACCAAAACCTCGTCGTTTTCGCATTTTGTGCCCGTTTTCATGAGATATTGCCCATAGTTTTAGGGTACCATGGGGATTTTCATGGCCCATAAGACCTGATTCATGTTTGAGAGATATGACCGAAAACTCATCGTTTTCGTGTTTTATGGCTGTTTTCATGAGGTATTGCCCACAGTTTTGGTATTCTAGGGCAACGTACAACGACCGTAAGGCCCGATACATGGTTGAGAGTAATGACCAAAAACTCGTTGTTTTCGCGTTTTGTGGCCGTTTTCATGAGCTATTTCCCACAATTTTGTGGTTCTAGCGGGATTTGCATGGCCCGTAAGACCCAGTACATGTTTGAGAGATATGACCAAAAACTCGTCGTTTTTGTTTTTATGGCCGTTTTTATGAGCTATTACCCACAATTTTGGGATTCTAGGGGGATCTACAATGACCGTAAGACCCGATACCTATTTTTGAGTTATGACCAAAACCTCGTCGTTTTCGCGTTTTGTGGCCGTTTTCATGAGCTATTGCCCACAATTTTGGGGTTCCAGGGCGATTAACAACGACCATATGATCCGATAAATGGTTGGGAGTTATGACCAAAAAATTATCGTTTTCCCGTTTTATGGCTTTTTTCATGAGCTATTGCCCATAGTTTTAGGGTACCACGACGTTTGCATGGCCCATAAGTCTCGATGCATGTTTGAGAGGTATGACAGAAGACTCATCGTTCGCGTTTTATGGATGTTTTCATGAGCTATTGCCCACAGTTCTAGGGTTCTAGTGCAATGGAAATGACAGTAAGACCCGATAAGTGGTTGAGAGTTATGACCAAAAACTTGTCGTTTTCGCGTTTTATGGACGTTTTCATGAGCTATTGCCCTTAGTTTTGGGGTTCAACAACGATTTCCATAGCCCATAAGACCTGATGCATTACTAAGAGATATGACCAAAAACTCGTCGTTTTCGCATTTTATGGCCGTTTTCATGAGCTATTGCCCATTGTTTTGGGGTTCTAGGACGATTAACAACGGCCGTTTTCATGATCTATTTCACAAAATACTGGGGTTCCAGGGCGATCAACAATGACCGTAAGACCTGAATAATGGTTGAGAGTTAAGACCAAAACCTCATCATTTTCACATTTTATGGCCGTTTTCATGAGCCCATAGTTTTGGGGTTCCGGGGCGATTAACAACGACCATAAGACCCGATACACGGTTAAGAGTTATGACCAAATAATCATCATTTTCGTGTTTTATGGACGTTTTTCTGAGCTATTGCCCACAATTTTGGAGTTCCAGCGGGTTAGAATGGCCCGTAAGACCCGATACATGTTTGAGATTTGTAACCAAAAGCGTGTCCTTTTCGCATTTTATGGCCGTTTTCATGAGCGCTATTGCCCACAGTTTTGGGGTTCAAGGGCAATTTGCACGTCTCGAAAGTCCCGATACATAGCTAAGAATTATGACCAAAAAACTCGTCGTTTTATGACCGTTTTCATGAGCTATTTCCCTTAGTTTTGGGTTTCAACAGCGATTTGCATGGCCCATAAGACCTGATGTATTTTTGAGAGATGTGGCCAAAAAATCGTCGTTTTCGCGTTTTATGGCCATTTTCATGAGCTATTGCCCATAGTTCTGGGGTTCCAGGGCGATTAACAACGATTGTAAGACCTGATAAATGGTCGAGAGTTATGACCAAAAGCTCGTCGTTTTCGCATTTTATGGCCGTTTTTAGGAGCTATTGCCCACAGTTTTGGGGTTCAAGGGATATTTGCATGGACCGTGAGACCCGATACATGTTTGATAGATATGGCCAAAACATCATCATTTTCACGTTTTATGGCTGTTTTCACGAGCTATTGGCCACAGTTTTGGGGTTCCAGGGCGATTTACAACCCCCATAAGACATGATACATGTTTGAGAGATTCGACCGAAACCTCGTCGTGTTGACTTTTTTTTTCCATAGTTTTGGAGTTCAAGGGCGATTTGCATGGCCCGTAAGACAAGATACATGTCTCAGAGTTATTACCAAAAACTCATTGTTTTCATGTTTTATGGTCGTTTCCATGAGCTATTGTCCACAATTTTGGGGTTCCAAGGGGATTTCCATGGCCTATAAGATCTGATGGATGTTTGAGAGATATGACCAAAAACTCATCGTTTTCGCGGTTTATGGCCGTGAGCTATTGCCCTTAGTTTTGTGGATCAGCAGTTATTTGCATGGCCAATAAGACCTTATGCATGGTTGATAGATATGACCAAAAAATCATCGTTTTCGTGTTTTATGGCTGTTTTCATGAGCTATTGCCCACATATTTGGAGTCTAGGGCGATTAACAACGACTGTACGACACGATCAATGGTTGAGAGTTATGACCAAAAACTCGTAGTTTTCATGTTCTATAGCCGTTTTCATGAGCTATTCCCCAAAGTTTTGAGGTTCGAGGGGGATTTGTGTGGCAAGTAAGACCCGAACATGTTTTAGAGATAATGCCAAAAACACGTCGATTTGGTGTTTTATGACCATTTTCATGAGCTATTTCCCACAAGTTTGGGGTTCCAGGGGATTTATAGCAATAGTAAGACCCGATACCTGTTTGAGAGTTATGAGCAAAAAAACTCGTCCTTTTCGCGTTTTATGGCCGTTTTCATGAGCTATTGCCCATAATTTTGGGGTTCCAAGGGTCTTACATCGACTGTAAGACCCAATACCTGTTTTTGAGTTATGACCAAAACCTCGTCATGTTCGCGTTTTGTGCCCGTTTTCATGAGCTATTGCCCATAGTTTTAGGGTACCAGGCGGATTTGCATGGCCCATAAGACCTGATGCATGTTTGAGAGATATGACCGAAAACTCGTCGTTTTCGTGTTTTATGGCTGTTTTCATGAGGTATTTCCCACAGTTTTGGTGTTCTAGGGCAACGTACAACGACCGTAAGGCCCGATACATGGTTGAGAGTAATGACCAAAAACTCGTTGTTTTCGCGTTTTGTGGCCGTTTTCATGAGCTATTGCCCACAATTTTGTGGTTCTAGCGGGATTTGTATGGCCCGTAAGACCCAATACATGTTTGAGAGATATGACCAAAAACTCGTCGTTTTTGTGTTTTATGGCCGTTTTCATGAGCTATTACCCACAATTTTGGGATTCCAGGGGGATTTACAATGACCGAAGACCCGATACCTATTTTTGAGTTATGACCAAAACCTCATCGTTTTCGCGTTTTGTGGCCGTTTTCATGAGCTATTGCCCACAATTTTGGGGTTCCAGGGCGATTAACAACGACCATATGATCCGATAAATGGTTGGGAGTTATGACCAAAAAATTATCGTTTTCCCGTTTTATGGCTTTTTTCATGAGCTATTGCCCATAGTTTTAGGGTACCACGACGTTTGCATGGCCCATAAGTCTCGATGCATGTTTGAGAGGTATGACAGAAGACTCATCGTTCGCGTTTTATGGATGTTTTCATGAGCTATTGCCCACAGTTCTAGGGTTCTAGTGCAATGGAAATGACAGTAAGACCCGATAAGTGGTTGAGAGTTATGACCAAAAACTTGTCGTTTTCGCGTTTTATGGACGTTTTCATGAGCTATTGCCCTTAGTTTTGGGGTTCAACAACGATTTGCATAGCCCATAAGACCTGATGCATTACTAAGAGATATGACCAAAAACTCGTCGTTTTCGCATTTTATGGCCGTTTTCATGAGCTATTGCCCACTGTTTTGGGGTTCTAGGACAATTAACGACGGCCGTTTTCATGATCTATTTCACAAAATACTGGGGTTCTAGGGCGATCAACAACGACCGTAAGACCTGAATAATGGTTGAGAGTTAAGACCAAAACCTCATCATTTTCACATTTTATGGCCGTTTTCATGAGCCCATAGTTTTGGGGTTCCGGGGCGATTAACAACGACCATAAGACCCGATACACGGTTAAGAGTTATGATCAAATACTCATCGTTTTTGTGTTTTATGGATGTTTTTATGAGCTATTGCCCACAATTTTGGAGTTCCAGAGGGTTAGGATGGCCTGTAAGACCCGATACATGTTTGAGATTTGCAACCAAAAGCGTGTCCTTTTCGCATTTTATGGTCGTTTTCATGAGTGCTATTGCCCACAGTTTTGGGGCTCAAGGGCAATTTGCACGTCTCGTCAGCTCCGATATATAGCTAAGAATTATGACAAAAAACTCGTCGTTTTATGACCTTTTTATGAGCTATTTTCCTTAGTTTTGGGTTTCACCAGCGATTTGCATGGCCCATAAGACCTGATGCAATTTTTGAGAGATGTGGCCAAAAACTCGTCGTTTTCACGTTTTGTGGCCATTTTCATGAGCTATTGCCCATAGTTCTGGGGTTCTAGGGCGATTAACAACGATTGTAAGACCTGATAAATGGTCGAGAATTTGCATGGACCGTGAGACCCGATACATGTTTAAGAGATATGGCCAAAAAATCATCATTTTCGCATTTTATGGCCGTTTTCATGAGCTATTGGCCATAGTTTCGGGGTTCCAGGGCAAGTTACAACGCCCATAAGACCCGATACAGGTTTGAGAGATTCGACCGAAACCTCGTCGTTTTCACGTTTTATTGCCATTTTTATGAGTTATTGCCCATAGGTTTGGAGTTCAAAGGCGATTTGCATGGCCCGTAAGATTGGATACATGTCTCAGAGTTATTACCAAAAACTCATTGTTTTCATGTTTTATGGTCATTTTCATGAGCTATTGTCCACAATTTTGGGGTTCCAAGGGGATTTCCATGGCCTAAAAGATCTGATGGATGTTTGAGAGATATGACTGAAAACTCATCGTTTTCGCGGTTTATGGCCGTGAGCTATTGCCCTTAGTTTTGTGGATCAGCAGTTATTTGCATGGCCAATAAGACCTTATGCATGTTTGATAGATATGACCAAAAAATCATCTTTTTCGTGTTTTATGGCTATTTTCATGAGCTATTTCCCACATATTTGGAGTCTAGGGCGATTAACAATGACTGTACGACCCGATCAATGGTTGAGAGTTATGATCAAAAACTCATAGTTTTCACGTTCTATAGCCGTTTTCATAAGCTATTGCCCAAAGTTTTGAGGTTCTAGGGGGATTTGTGTGGCCAGTAAGACCCGAACATGTTTTAGAGATAATGCCAAAAACTCGTCGATTTGGTGTTTTATGACCGTTTTCATGAGCTATTTCCCACAAGTTTGGGGTTCTAGGGGATTTATAGCAATAGTAAGACCCGATACCTGTTTGAGAGTTATGAGCAAAAAAACTCGTCCTTTTCACATTTTATGGCCGTTTTCATGAGCTATTGCCCATAATTTTGGGGTTCCAAGGGGACTTACATCGACTGTAAGACCCAATACCTGTTTTTGAGTTATGACCAAAACCTCGTCGTTTTCGCGTTTTGTGCCTGTTTTCATGAGCTATTGCCCATAGTTTTAGAGTACCATGGGGATTTGCATGGCCCATAAGACCTGATGCATGTTTGATAGATTTAACTGAAAACTCGTCGTTTTCGTGTTTTATGGCTGTTTTCATGAGGTATTGCCCACAGTTTTGGTGTTCTAGGGCAACGTACAACGACCGTAAGGCCCGATACATGGTTAAGAGTAATGACCAAAAACTTGTTGTTTTCGTGTTTTGTGGGCATTTTCATGAGCTATTGCCCACAATTTTTTGGTTCTAGCGGGATTTGCATGGCTCGTAAGACCCAATACATGTTTGAGAGATATGACCAAAAACTCGTCGTTTTTGTGTTTTATGGCCGTTTTTATGTGCTATTACCCATAATTTTGGGATTCCAGGGGGATTTACAATGACCGTAAGACCCGATACCTATTTTTGAGTTATGACCAAAACCTCATCGTTTTCGCGTTTTGTGGCCGTTTTCATGAGCTATTGCCCACAATTTTGGGGTTCCAGGGCGATTAACAACGACCATATGATCCGATAAATGGTTGGGAGTTATGAAAAAAAACTAATCGTTTTCGCGTTTTATGGCCGTTTTCATGAGCTATTGCCCATAGTTTTAGGGTACCACGGTGTTTGCATGGACCATAAGTCCAGATGCATGTTTGAGAGGTATGACTGAAAACTCATCGTTCGTGTTTTATGGATGTTTTCGTGAGTTATTGCCCACAGTTCTAGGGTTCTAGTGCAATGGAAACGACAGTAAGACCCGATACATGGTTGAGAGTTATGACCAAAAACTTGTCGTTTTCGCGTTTTGTGGACGTTTTCATGAGCTATTGCCCTAAGTTTTTGGGTTCAACGGCTATTTGCCTGGCCCATTTGACCAAATGGATGTTTGAGAGATATGACAGCAAACTCGTCGTTTGCGTTTTATGGTCGTTTTCAAGAGGTATTGCTCATAGCTTTGGAGTTCCAGGGCGATTTAAAATGACCATAAGACCCGATACATGGCTAAGAGTTACACCAAAAAACTCGTCGTTTTCTCGTTTTATGGACGTTCTCATGACCTATTGCCCTTAGTTTTGGGGTTCAACAACGATTTGCATAGCCCATAAGACCTGATGCATTTCTAAGAGATATGACCAAAAACTCGCCGTTTTCGCATTTTATGGCCGTTTTCATGAGCTATTTCCCACTGTTTTGGGGTTCTAGGGCGATTAACAACGGCCATTTTCATGAGCTATTTCACAAAATACCGGGTTCCAGGGCGATCAACAACGACCGTAAGACCTGAATAATGGTTGAGAGTTAATACCAAAACCTCATCATTTTCACATTTTATGGCCGTTTTCATGAGCTATTGCCCACAGTTTTGGGGTTCTGGGGCGATTAACAACGACCGTAAGACCCGATACACGGTTAAGAGTTATGACCAAATACTCATCGTTTTTGTGTTTTATGGATGTTTTTATGAGCTATTGCCCACAATTTTGGAGTTCCAGAGGGTTAGCATGGCCCGTAAGACCCGATACATGTTTGAGATTTGTATCCAAAAGCTTGTCCATTTCGCATTTATGGTCGTTTTCATGAGTGCTATTGCCCACAGTCTTGGGGTTCAAGGGAAATTTGCACGTCTTCTAAGTCCCGATACATAGCTAAGAATTATGACCAAAAAACTCGTCGTTTTATGACCGTTTTCATGAGCTATTGCCCTTAGTTTTGGGTTTCAGCAGCGATTTGCATGGCCCATAAGAGCTGATGCATTTTTGAGAGATATGGCCAAAAACTCGTCGTTTTCGCGTTTTATGGCCATCTTCATGAGCTATTGCCCATAGTTCTGGGGTTCTAGGGCGATTAACAACGATTGTAAGACCTGATAAATGGTCGAGAGTTATGACCAAAAGCTCGTCGTTTTTGCGTTTATGGCCGTTTTTAGGGGCTATTGCCCACAGTTTTGGGGTTCAAGGGATATTTGCATGGACCGTGAGACCCGATACATGTTAGACAGATATGGCCAAAACATCATCATTTTCGCGTTTTATGGCCGTTTCCATGAGCTATTGGCCACAGTTTTGGGGTTTCAGGGCGATTAAGAACGCCCATAAGACCCGATACATGTTTGAGATATTCGACCGAAACCTCGTCGTTTCCATTTTTTATTGCCATTTTTATGAACTATTACCCATAGTTTTGGAGTTCAAGGGCGATTTGCATGGCCCGTAAGACTGAATACATGTTTCAGAGTTATTACCAAAAACTCATTGTTTTATGGCCGTTTTCATTAGCTATTGTCCACAATTTTGGGGTTCCAAGGGGATTTCCATGGCCTATAAGATCTGATGGATGTTTGAGAGATATGACCGAAAACTCGTCGTTTTCGTGGTTTATGGCCGTTTTCGTGAGCTATTGCCCTTAGTTTTCATGTTTTATGGCTGTTTTCAGCGCTTATTTGCATGGCCAATAAGACCTTATACATGGTATAGAGTATGACCAAAAAATCATTGTTTTCGCATTTTGTGGCTGTTTTCATGAGCTATTGCCCACATATTTGGAGTCTAGGCGATTAACAACGGTAAGACCCAATACATGTTTGAGTAATATGACCAAAAACTCGTCGTTTTTGTGTTTTATGGCCGTTTTCATGAGCTATTGCCCAAATTTTTGGGGTTCTAGGGGGATTTGTGTGGCCAGTAAGACCCGAACATGTTTCAGAGATAATACCAAAAACTCGTCGATTTGGTGTTTTATGATAGTTTTCATGAGTTATTTCCCACAATTTTGGGGTTCTAGGGGATTTATAGCGACTGTAAGACCCGATACCTGTTTGAGAGTTATGAGCAAAAAAACTCGTCTTTTTTGTGTTTTATGGCCGTTTTCATGAGCTATTGCCCATAATTTTGGGGTTCCAAGGGGACTTACATCGACTATAAGACCCAATACCTGTTGTTGAGTTATGACCAAAACCTCGTCATTTTCGCGTTTTGTGGCCGTTTTCATGAGCTATTGCCCATAGTTTTAGGGTACCAGGGGGATTTGCATGGCCCATAAGACCTGATGTATGTTTGAGAGATATGACCGAAAACTCGTCGTTTTCGTGTTTTATGGCTGTTTTCATGAGGTATTGCCCACAGTTTTGGTGTTCTAGGGCAACGTACAATGACCGTAAGACCGGATACATGGTTGAGAGTAATGACCAAAAACTCGTTGTTTTCGCGTTTTGTGGCCGTTTTCATGAGCTATTGCCCACAATTTTGTGGTTCTAGCGAATTTTCATGGCCCATAAGACCCAATACATGTTTGAGAGATATGGCCAAAAACTCATCGTTTTTGTGTTTTATGGCTGTTTTCATGAGCTATTGCCCACAATTTTGGGGTTGCAGGGGGATTTACAACGACCGTAAGACCCGATACCTATTTTTGAGTTATGACCAAAACCTCGTCGTTTTCGCGTTTTGTGGCCGTTTTCATGAGCTATTGCCCACAAATTTGGGGTTCCAGGGCGATTAACAACGACCATATGATCCGATAAATGGTTGGGAGTTATGACCAAAAACTTATCGTTTTCGCGTTTTATGGCCGTTTTCATGAGCTATTGCCCATAGTTTTAGGGTACCACGGCGTTTGCATGGCCCATATGTCTCGATGCATGTTTGAGAGGTATGACTGAAAACTCATCGTTCGCGTTTTATGGATGTTTTCATGAGCTATTGCCCACAGTTCTGGGGTTCTAGTGAAATGTAAACGACAGTAAGACCCGATACATGGTTGAGAGTTATGACCAAAAACTTGTCGTTTTCATGAGCTATTGCCCTTAGTTTTTGGGTTCAACGGCGATTTGCCTGGCCCATAAGACCAGATGGATGTTTGAGAGATATGACAGAAAACTCGTCGTTCGCGTTTTATGGTCGTTTTCATGAGCTATTGCTCATAGCTTTGGAGTTCCAGGGCGATTTAGAATGACCATAAGACCCGATACATGGCTAAGAGTTATACCAAAAAAAACTCGTCGTTTTCTCGTTTTATGGACGTTTTCATGAGCTATTGCCCTTAGTTTTTGGGTTCAGCAACGATTTGCATAGCCCATAAGACCTGATGCATTTCTAAAAGATATGACCAAAAACTCGCCGTTTTCGCATTTTATGGCCGTTTTCATGAGCTATTGCCCACTGTTTTGGGGTTCTAGGGCGATTAACAACGGCCGTTTTCATGAGCTATTTCACAAAATACTAGGTTTAAAGGGCGATCAACAACGACCGTAAGACCTGAATAATGGTTGAGAGTTAAGACAAAAACCTCATCATTTTCACATTTTATGGCCGTTTTCATGAGCTATTGCCCAAAGTTTTGGGGTTCCGGGGCGATTAACAACGACCGTAAGACCCGATACATGGTTAAGAGTTATGACCAAATACTCATCGTTTTCGTGATTTATGGACGTTTTTATGAGCTATTGCCCACAATTTTGGAGTTCTAGAGGGTTGGCATGGCCTGTAAGACCCGATACATGTTTGAGATTTGTAACCAAATGCTTGTCCTTTACGCATTTTATGGCTGTTTTCATGAGTGCTATTGCCCACAGTTTTGGGGTTCAAGGGCAATTTGCACGTCTCGTAAGTTCCGATACATAGCTACGAATTATGACCAAAAAAGTCGTTGTTTTATGACCGTTTTCATGAGCTATTGCCCTTAGTTTTGGGTTTCAGCAGCGATTTGCATGGCCCATAAGACCTCATACATTTTTTAGAGATATGGCCAAAAACTCATCGTTTTCGCGTTTTATGGCCATTTTCATGAGCTATTGCCCATAGTTCTGGGGTTCCTAGGCGATTAACAACGATTGTAAGACCTGATAAATGGTCGAGAGTTATGACCAAAAAGCTCGTCGTGTTCGCGTTTTATGGCCGTTTTTAGGAGCTATTGCCCACAGTTTTGGGGTTCAAGGGATATTTGCATGGACCGTGAGACCCGATACATGTTTGACAGATATGGCCAAAACATCGTCATTTTCGCGTTTTATGGCCGTTTTCATGAGCTATTGGCCATAGTTTTGGGGTTCCAGGGCGATTTACGACGCACATAAGACCCGATACATGTTTCAGAGATTCGACCGAAACCTCGTCGTTTCCATGTTTTATTGCCATTTTTATGAGCTATTGCCCATAGTTTTGGAGTTCAAGGGCGATTGACATGGCCCGTAACACTGAATACATGTTTCAGAGTTATTACCAAAAACTCATTGTTTTCATGTTTTATGGCCGTTTTCATGAGCTATTGTCCACAATTTTGGGGTTCCAAGGGGATTTCCATGGCCTATAAGATCTGATGGATGTTTGAGAGATATGACCGAAAACTCGTCGTTTTCGCGGTTTATGGCCGTTTTCGTGAGCTATTGCCCTTAGTTTTGGGGATCAGCAGTTATTTGCATGGACAATAAGACCTTATGCATGTTTGATAGTTATGACCAAATACTCATCGTTTTCGTGTTTTATGGTTGTTTTCATGAGCTATTGCCCACATATTTGGAGTCTAGGGCGATTAACAACGACTATATGACCCGATCAATGGTTGAGAGTTATGACCAAAAACTCGTAGTTTTCACGTTTTATAGCCGTTTTCATGAGCTATTGCCCAAAGTTTTGGGGTTCTAGGGGGATTTGTGTGGCCAGTAAAACCCGAACATGTTTCAAAGATAATACCAAAAACTCGTCGATTTGGTATTTTATGACAGTTTTCATGAGTTATTTCCCACAATTTTGGGGTTCCAGGGGATTTATAGCGACTGTAAGACCCGATACCTGTTTGAGAGTTATGAGCAAAAAAACTTGTCTTTTTCGCGTTTTATGGCCGTTTTATGCCCATAATTTTGGGATTCCAATTGGACATACATCGACTAGAAGACCCTATATCTGTTGTTGAGTTATGACCAAAACCTCGTCATTTCGCGTTTTGTGGCCGTTTTCATGAGCTATTTCCCATAGTTTTAGGGTACCAGGGGGATTTGCATGGCCCATAAAACCTGATGTATGTTTGAGAGATATGACCGAAAACTCGTTGTTTTAGTGTTTTATGGCTGTTTTCATGAGGTATTGCCAATAGATTTGGTGTTCTAGGGCAACATACAATAACCGTAAGACCCGATACATGGTATAGAGTAATGACCAAAAACTCATTGTTTTCGCGTTTTGTGGCCGTTTTCATGAGCTATTGCCCAAAATTTTGTGGTTCTAGCGGGATTTGCATGGCCCGTAAGACCCGATACATGTTTGAGAGATATGACAAAAAACTCGTTGTTTTTGTGTTTTATGGCCGTTTTCATGAGCTATTGCCCACAATTTTGGGGTTGTAGGGGGATTTACAACGACCGTAAGACCCGATACCTATTTTTGAGTTATGACCAAAACCTCGTCGTTTTCGTGTTTTGTGGCCGTTTTCATGAGCTATTGCCCACAATTTTGGGGTTCCAGGGCGATTAACAACGACCATATGATCCGATAAATGGTTGGGAGTTATGACCAAAAACTTATCGTTTTCGCGTTTTATGGCCGTTTTCATGAGCTATTGCCCATAGTTTTAGGGTACCACGGCGTTTGCATGGCTCATAAGTCTCGATGCATGTTTGAGAGGTATGACTGAAAACTCATCGTTCGCGTTTTATGGATGTTTTCATGAGCTATTGCCCACAGTTCTGAGGTTCTAGTGCAATGTACAACGACAGTAAGACCTGATACATGGTTGAGAGTTATGACCAAAAACTTGTCGTTTTCGCGTTTTATGGATGTTTTCATGAGCTATTGCCCTTAGTTTTTGGGTTCAACGGCGATTTGCCTGGCCCATCAGACCAGATGGATGTTTGAGAGATATGACAGAAAACTCGTCGTTCGCGTTTTATGGTCGTTTTCATGAGCTATTGCTCATAGCTTTGGAGTTCCAGGGTGATTTACAATGACCATAAGACCCGATACAAGGCTAAGAGTTATGACCAAAAAACTCGTCGTTCTCTCGTTTTATGGACGTTTTCATGAGCTATTGCCCTTAGTTTTGGGGTTCAGCAACGATTTGCATAGCCCATAAGACCTGATGCATTTCTAAGAGATATGACCAAAAACTCGCCATTTTCGCATTTTATGGCCGTTTTCATGAGCTATTGCCCACTGTTTTGGGGTTCTAGGGCGATTAACAACGGCCGTTTTCATGAGCTATTTCACAAAATACTAGGTTTAAAGGGCGATCAACAACGACCGTAAGACCTGAATAATGGTTGAGAGTTAAGACCAAAACCTCATCATTTTCACATTTTATGGCCGTTTTTTGAGCTATTGCCCACAGTTTTGGGGTTCCGGGCGATTAACAACGATCGTAAGACCCGATACATGGTTAAGAGTTATGACCAAATACTCATCGTTTTCGTGTTTTATGGACGTTTTTATGAGCTATTGCCCACAATTTTGGAGTTCCAGAGGGTTAGCATGGCCCGTAAGACCCGATACATGTTTGAGATTTATAACCAAAAGCTTGTCCTTTTCGCATTTTATGGCTGTTTTGATGAGTGCTATTGCCCACAGTTTTGGGGTTCAAGGGCAATTTGCACGTCTCATAAATCCCGATACATAGCTACGAATTATGACCAAAAAATTCGTCGTTTTATGACCGTTTTCATGAGCTATCGCCCTTAGTTTTGGGTTTCAGCAGCGATTTGCATGGCCCATAAGACCTCATGCATTTTTGAGAGATATGGCCAAAAACTCGTCGTTTTCGCGTTTTATGGCCATTTTCATGAGCTATTGCCCATAGTTCTGGGGTTCCAGGGCGATTAACAACGATTGTAAGACCTGATAAATCGTCGAGAGTTATGACCAAAAAGCTCGTCGTTTTCGCGTTTTATGGCCGTTTTTAGGAGCTATTGCCCACAGTTTTGGGGTTCAAGGGATATTTGCATGGACCATGAGACCCGATACATGTTTGATAGATATGGCCAAAACATCGTCATTTTCACGTTTTATGGCCGTTTTTATGAGCTATTAGCCATAGTTTTGGGGTTCCAGGGCGATTTACAATGCCCATAAGACCCGATACACACTAGTGGGAACAGCCCCATTGGTCCCGGTTGGTAAGGGGCATTAGTCCCGGTTACCCAACCGGGACGGGGCAATCGAGACTAAAGCCCCAACCTTTAGTCCCGGTTGCCCTACCAACCGGGACAAAAGGGGGTACACGTGGCCGCGGCAGAGGCGAGGGGTGGAGAACTGCCCGGTTCAGAATACCTAACCGGGACAATAACCTTCGCCATGCGAAGATTTGACCTAATTTTTAAGTTATGACCAAAACCTCGTCGTTTTCGCGTTTTGTGGCCGTTTTCATGAGCTATTTCCCATAGTTTTAGGGTACCAGGGGGATTTGCATGGCCCATAAGACCTGATGTATGTTTGAGAGATATGACCGAAAACTCGTCGTTTTCGTGTTTTATGGCTGTTTTCATGAGGTATTGCCCACAGTTTTGGTGTTCTAGGGCAACGTACAATGATCATAAGACCCGATACATGGTATAGAGTAATGACCAAAAACTCGTTGTTTTCGCGTTTTGTGGCCGTTTTCATGAGCTATTGCCCACAATTCTGTGGTTCTAACGGGATTTGCATGGCCCGTAAGACCCAATACATGTTTGAGTAATATGACCAAAAACTCGTCGTTTTTGTGTTTTATGGCCGTTTTCATGAGCTATTGCCCACAATTTTGGGGATCCAGGGGATTTACAACGACCGTAAGACCCGATACCTATTTTTGAGTTATGACCAAAACCTCGTCGTTTTCGCGTTTTGTGGCCGTTTTCATGAGCTATTGCCCACAATTTTGGGGTTCCAGGGCGATTAACAACGACCATATGATCCGATAAATGGTTGGGAGTTATGACAAAAAACTTATCGTTTTTGCGTTTTATGGCCATTTTCATGAGCTATTGCCCATAGTTTTAGGGTACCACGACGTTTGCATGGCCCATAAGTCCCGATGCATGTTTGAGAGGTATGACTGAAAACTCATCGTTCGCGTTTTATGGATGTTTTCATGAGCTATTGCCCACAGTTCTGGGGTTCTAGTGAAATGTAAACGACAGTAAGACCCGATACATGGTTCAGAGTTATGACCAAAAACTTGTCGTTTTCGCGTTTTGTGGACGTTTTCATGAGCTATTGCCCTTAGTTTTTGGGTTCAACAACGATTTGCCTCGCCCATAAGACCAGATGGATGTTTGAGAGATATGATAGAAAATTCGTCGTTTGCGTTTTATGGTCGTTTTCATGAGCTATTGCTCATACTTTGGAGTTCCAGGGCGATTTACAATGACCATAAGACCCGATACATGGCTGAGAGTTACACCAAAAAAAACTCGTCGTTTTCTCGTTTTATGGACGTTTTCATGACCTATTGCCCTTAGTTTTGGGGATCAACAACGATTTGCATAGCCCATAAGACCTGATGCATTTCTAAGAGATATGACCAAAAACTCGTCGTTTTCGCATTTTATGGCCGTTTTCATGAGCTATTGCCCACTGTTTTGGGGTTCTGGGGCGATTAACAACGACCGTTTTCATGATCTATTTCACAAAATACTGGGTTCCAGGGCGATCAGCAACGACCGTCAGACCTGAATAATGGTTGAGAGTTAAGACCAAAACCTCATCATTTTCACATTTTATGGCCGTTATCATGAGCTATTGCCCACAGTTTTGGGGTTCTGGGGCGATTAACAATGACCGTAAGACCCGATACACGGTTAAGAGTTATGATCAAATACTCAACGTTTTTCTGTTATATGGATGTTTTTATGAGCTATTGCCCACAATTTTGGAGTTCCAGAGGGTTAGGATGGCCCGTAAGACCCTATACATGTTTGAGATATGCAACCAAAAGCGTGTCATTTTCGCGTTTTATGGTCGTTTTCATGAGCTATTGGCCACAGTTTTGGGGTTCCAGGGCGATTAAGAACGCCCATAAGACCCGATACATGTTTGAGATATTCGACCGAAACCTCGTCGTTTCCATGTTTTATTGCCATTTTTATGAACTATTACCCATAGTTTTGGAGTTCAAGGGCGATTTGCATGGCCCGTAAGACTGAATACATGTTTCAGAGTTATTACCAACAAACTCATTGTTTTCATGTTTTATGGCCGTTTCCATTAGCTATTGTCCACAATTTTGGGGTTCCAAGGGGATTTCCATGGCATATAAGATCTGATGGATGTTTGAGAGATATGACCGAAACTCGTCGTTTTCGTGGTTTATGGCCGTTTTCGTGAGCTATTGCCCTTAGTGTTGGGGATCAGCAGTTATTTGCATGGCCAATAAGACCTTATGCATGTTTGATAGTTATGACCAAATACTCATCGTTTTCGTGTTTTATGGCTGTTTTCATGAGCTATTGACCATATATTTGGAGTCTAGGGAGATTAACAACGACTGTAAGACCCAATCAATGGTTGAGAGTTATGACCAAAAACTCGTAGTTTTCACGTTTTATAGCCGTTTTCATGAGCTATTGCCTAAAGTTTTGGGGTTCTATGGGGATTTGTGTGGCCAGTAAGACCTGAACATGTTTTAGAGATAACTCCAAAAACTCATCGATTTGGTGTTTTATGACCGTTTTCATGAGCTATTTCCCACAAGTTTGGGGTTCCAGGGGATTTATAGCGACTGTAAGACCCGGTACCTGTTTGAGAGTTATGAGCAAAAAAACTCGTCTTTTTCGCGTTTTATGGCCGTTTTCATGAGCTATTGCCCATAATTTTGGGGTTCCAAGGGGACTTACATCGACTGTAAGACCCAATACTTGTTGTTGAGTTATGACCAAAACCTCGTCGTTTTCCCGTTTTGTGGCCGTTTTCATGAGTTATTGCCCATAGTTTTGGGGTACTAGGGGGATTTGCAGGGCCCATAAGACCTGATGTGTGTTTGAGAGATATGACCGAAAACTCGTCGTTTTCGTGTTTTATGGCTGTTTTCATGAGGTATTGCCCATAGTTTTGGTGTTCTATGGCAACGTACAATGACCGTAAGACCCGATACATGGTTGAGAGTAATGACCAAAAACTCGTTGTTTTCGCGTTTTGTGGCCGTTTTCATGAGCTATTGCCCACAATTCTGTGGTTCTAGCGGAATTTGCATGGCCCGTAAGACCCAATACATGTTTGAGAGATATGACCAAAAACTCGTCGTTTTTTTGTTTTATCGCCGTTTTCATGAGCTATTGCCCACAATTTTGGGGTTCCAGGGGAATTTACAACGACCGTAAGACCCGATACCTATTTTTGAGTTATGACCAAAACATCGTCGTTTTCGCGTTTTGTGGACATTTTCATGAGCTATTGCCCACAATTTTGGGGTTCCAGGGCGATTAACAACGACCATATGATCCGATAAATGGTTGGGAGTTATGACCAAAAACTTAGCGTTTTCGCGTTTTATGGCCGTTTTCATGAGCTATTGCCCATAGTTTTAGGGTACCACGGCGTTTGCATGGCCCATCAGTCCCGATGCATGTTTGAGAGGTATGACTGAAAACTCATCGTTCGCTTTTTATGGATGTTTTCATGAGCTATTGCCCACAGTTCTGAGGTTCTAGTGCAATGTACAACGATAGTAAGAACCGATACATGGTTGAGAGTTATGACCAAATACTCATCGTTTTCGTGTTTTATGGCCGTTTTCATGAGCTATTCCCCACAGTTTTGGGGTTCCGGGGCGATTAACAACGATCGTAAGACCCGATACATGGTTAAGAGTTATGACCAAATACTCATCGTTTTCGTGTTTTATGGACGTTTTTATGAGCTATTACCCATAATTTTGGAGTTCTAGAGGGTTGGCATGGCCCGTAAGACCTGATACATTGTAACTACCTCGGTGAATTACGCTCCTAGTTACAAGCCTAGATGAACGAAAATGGTTGAAATAGTACGGTGGGGCCCAAATGCCACTCACAGGTAGACCTTTCGGCCGTCCCAACCATTTCCAAACATCGGGACAAGAACGGCGGTGAATCGGCGCGAAGGGATCAACTACATACACAAATGAGTATGTATGCAAGCCACCATACAAGAGTACATCAGAGCCATTCCATCTAAAAAGAAAGGAAATATAGCAACGCCATACGGCAAGATCCAAATATCCTAGATAGATATAATAGTTTAGGATATCTCCTCATACATCAAACATCAGAGTATCAGGCGGAAGCGGAAGACAAAATCCGAGTACGGATAAGAAGAAAATCGGCATAAGATGCCCCATAAATAAGCACATCCCGCCCACAGATCTCACGGATCCCCGTTCCCGGAATCTCTACACCGAATGATCGTTGCCCACATCGTCTCTTCCACCCAAAGATCCATCTTATGAAAGTGTACTGCTCATCCGAACCAATAATTTATCGTGTGAGACCCTAGGGTACTCAAAGCAAGTCTTTATGCCTCTAAAGGGACACAACCTGGGTGACGAATTGCAAAAGAAAAGATAAACCCTAGCAATTCTATAGATACTGCTAACCATCCGCCTAACCAGAGATAGACGGATGTCCGTGAATTAATAACAACAGTTATAACAGATAACGGTAATCTCCACAGATCCATCCTCCTCGCTTACCGACGAGGAAGCGGACTTAACAACCCCCATCCGCTGGCGCTTTATTATCCATTCCATGAGTGTTGCACTATTTACTAGTCGTACCTAGTCTAGTCAAATTAAGAGCGGTACTTTAGTTATGCTTGTCTATGATCGAGAAAGCGGCTCCAAGTCGTCCATAACCCATGACACGGCTTTCAGAAGTTTTACCTGCAGGGTGCACAAATAGCAACACACACTCGATATGCCTCGAAAACCAAATCAAAACCCAACGAGGCGCCACGATAAAGCAATCACAGATTCAGAAATATTTCAGGGGCCACCCCATTGCTACCACTTTGGCCGGCCCGTAGACGGACTCAAGGTTTAGTGTGGCGGTCAGAACGACTGGGAACCCGAAAGTGTGACTGGGCTTGTCGATACAGCGAAAACAGGTCACGGACCTAAACAATACAGTGTGCTCCTCGCACAATCTTAAATAAAGCAGTAAAGCATGGCATAAGTACAGGATAGTAAATGAAACCTCAAACTAGTTTGTGGCCCCAAGAAATAAGAATGAATCAAGCTCTGGCTCAGGGGGGTTCATAAGCCTCCCGGATGTGGATAGCGCGAATATTCAAGGAACAGGAATCAAGTACTCGGGTCCTACGGGACACAAGTGAGCCTGAAAAACCAAATAGCGAATATGGCTCACCGATGCCACTTTCATTAGTTATCCCATTACTACTCAGGTTAAGTTGTTTAGGTACCTTGTTATCCATCAGACACTCACATACCCTACACATGCTGTTCTACGACTCGCATGGCTCAAACAACTCCAGTAGTAATGGCTCATGGGATGGAGGAACAAGCTTCGGTGGGGTTTAAATGTAAAGGCTATGCAATACTTGGGATTCAATTTAATGCCATCGCGACTCAATGATGCAAGAATAAGAAAGAGGCAATAGGTACTGTATGTATGCAAGCATGTGGTAGTGCTTGCCTGGCAGCTCAGTTGAAGCAAAGGATGGATCTGGGTAGTGCCCCTGGTTCTCTTGATATATCCCCTGCTCAGCGTCTATTCGAAGAAGAACCAAACAAACAAGGGCCAACATAAATAAAGTGCACAAGCATATGAATAAATGCGACAAGCAAACAATCATGCCATGATGAATGATGCACAATTTGCATGTCAATAAAGTAGCATGGCAAGGGTGAGGTGTGAAACACAAGAATAAGCCATTTTATTTAGTTTTGGCCCCATTTTATTCACAATTAAGTTGCTGTCCACAATATATTTATATGATGCATGCTTCAAATCAAACCATGGAATGCATAAACAGAAAGGTCTCGTCGAGCTAATCATTTTAGACATATTATTTGTTGAATTTGGAGTTATAAAACAAAAGTTATTAATTTATTAAGGAAAAGGGGCATTTATTGTAATTTAAATAAACTTGGAATTTTAAATGTCCAAAATATATTTTAGTTTGCATATTTGAAATCCTCACATTTTTCTGAATTCAAAACATATATTATATGTATTATTTGGATTAATATTTGAAAAGATATTTAAAACAGAAATATATTTGAATTTGAAGTAATTAGAAAAGATTTGAATTTAATCAGATAACAGGAAATACTTTTTATACTCAGTCTAATCTAGCCACAGACGCTTACAGGTGGGGCCAGGCTGACTGGGCGTCCACGCACGCAGAAAACCTTTTTACACCGCGGGCTTAGCTAGATCTAGAGGCCGACAGGTGGGGCCAGAGGCTTCGCGGGTCCACGCGACAGTGATTTGATCGGGGCCACGCGTTTGCCGAGCTGTTTGCTGAAGCAGCAGCAGTGCCTTTTTGCAAAAAGGCAGCAGAACAGACTAGTGGGCCTAGAGGAGCGCGGGTTGCGAGACAAAAAGGTGGGGGTATGCAAAGGCCACGGCCGTTGTTGTTCTTCCTCGTCTGCGTGACAGGTCAGTGCCGAAGCCTTGAGCAGGCTGCGAGGCTCGAACCGGGGATTCTGGCGGCTAGGTGGGCTAGGTGACAGGAGAGCGGGCGGGGCCTAGATAGGGCTGCGATGCGACCGGGAGCGAGCGGACAGACACGTGCAGCGGCGCGCAGAGGTTGCTCGACGAAATTTCCAGTGAGGCTAGGGCGAGACGGCGACGATGTCTAGGGGGTTGGGGAGCTCACCGAGAGGGCGTCGGTGCAGGCGGATCGGGTCGGCGAGCAGCAGGGCGACGATGATGCAGAGACCGAGCGAGCTAGGGTTTCGGGGTCGGCGTCGCAAGGTCCTGCGGCTCCGGTCCTTCTCCTCCTCGACGGCGGGTACTAGGTGAAGCAGGGGAGGCTTGCGGTCTTCCTCGACACCAGCGAGCGCGACGCCACCGGCTGGAAGCGACGGGGTGGTGGAGGCCGAGGGTTTTTGCCGGCGGTGGGGGTAGACGGTGGTGAGGGACGGCAGGGAGAGAGGGGAGTGGCCTGGGGTGGATCTGGGGATGGTCTGGCGAGGCAGAGAGGTGCCGTGTGGTGGTAGATAGGGACGGGAGAGGGAGGTGGTACCGTGGGCGCGGGGTAGATGGGAAAAGGTGGCTCGGTGCCACCTTTCCTCCTCCTTGCTCACGTGCACGGTCGGGGAAGGCGGCAGGCGCATGGGGAGTGGCAGTGGTGGGTAGGGCACTGTGCTCAGGCTGGGATCCCTAGGCGAGAGAGAGCTAGGAGAGAGGTGAGGCTCGGGTTGGGGGTGGTAGCCTCGGGCTAGGTTGGTACTAGGGTTGGGTGGAGTGGCAGCTAGGTGGGGCCAGGAGAGAGGGGCCAGTGGGGCCTGCATGGTTTTGGTTTAGAGAGGTGGCTCGGCTAGGGAGAGGAGAGAAAGAGGGGGGGTACTTAGGGTTTAGCTAGGATGGGGGGTGTGGTTTAGATTAGACATAGATGGGGGTGGTTTAGGGAGAGAGGTAAGATGAGAGATAGATGGAGTGGTTGTTCTAAGACAAGATCAAGCATGATCACCAAACTTAAGCAAGCTAAAGCCAAAGGAGGAAAAGAGGAGAAGTGGTGGTGGTATGGATGGTTATGGTGATGAGGTTTGGATGCTAGCATGCATCAAGCAAGACCAAACCTAAGGGGTAGAGAAAGAGATGATGATCCACTTAAAACTCAAAGAAAACCGAATACTAGAAAAGGTGGCACTTGCATGGCCCATGCAACATATTTAATGCCATGTTGATTTTTGTGAGAACAATAATATTAAACATGGCATTATTATCATGCATTCCCAAAATTGGATTAAGGCCCAAGCAAAAGAATCTAGAAAGAATTCCAAGTGGAATAGATGGAGATAGCCATGTTTGAAATAGAATGGGACATGCTAGTGTGTATGTTCCACTAGATGACCAATAGTCCCAAAATATTCCAACATTAGCACAATTCCATGATGAACCATATGGAAGCTAGGAGAAAGGTTCCACTCACAAGGCATGCAAAGGTGGCCATGTGGATCTCATATATCAATAATGTGAAAACAACATGATGCTAAGATGAGAGCATGTGGACAAGAATTGGATCCATCCCAACCCACATGAGCTAGAGGTAAAACCAATAAGTGCCAAGCTCATATTTAGTTGGATGGTGGAATTATAAGGTGGTGAAAGAAAAAGGTGGTGGAGTTAATAAGAGATATGCCCCCAACTCAACTTGGGCATTGAAACAATATATCAAGAACCAAATACAATATCAAGAGGCAAATACAGTTAATAATGCATATGAGAAAAGAACCAAAACAAAAGGGTTTTATATGATGCTCAAATGCAAGGAGGCATGATGACAAGAGCATGATATAAAGATGATGCAACAATTATATATTTGAAGTAGCCATTATATTACTAGACCAAGTAGTATTACAATTGTTAGACAATTGGGATGCTACATACATGTTTGAGATTTGTAACCAAAAGCTTGTTCTTTTCGCATTTTATGGCTGTTTTCATGAGTGCTATTGCCCACACTTTTGGGGTTCAAGGGAAATTTGCACGTCTCGTAAGTCCCGATACATAGCGAAGAATTATGACCAAAAAACTCGTTGTTTTATGACCATTTTCATGAGCTATTGCCCTTAGTTTTGGGTTTCAGCAGCGATTTGCATGGCCCATAATACATGATGCATTTTTGAGAGATATGGCCAAAAACTCATCATTTTCGCGTTTTATGGCCATTTCATGAGCTATTGCCCATAGTGCTGGGGTTCCAGGACGATTAACAACGATTATAAGACCTGAAAAATTGTCGAGAGTTATGACCAAAAGCTCGTCGTTTTGGCGTTTTATGGCCGTTTTTAGGAGCTATTGCCCACAGTTTTGGGGTTCAAGGGATATTTGCATGGACCGTGAGACCCGATACATGTTTGACAGATATGACCAAAAACTCGTCGTTTTTGTGTTTTATGGCTGTTTTCACGAGCTATTGGCCACAGTTTTGGGGTTTCAGGGGGATTTACAACGACCGTAAGACCCGATACCTATTTTTGAGTTATGACCAAAACCTCGTCGTTTTCGCGTTTTGTGGCCGTTTTCATGAGCTATTGCCTACAATTTTGGGGTTCCAGGGCGATTAACAACGACCATATGATCCGATAAATGGTTGGGAGTTATGACCAAAAACTTATCGTTTTCGCGTTTTATGGCCGTTTGCATGAGCTATTGCCCATAGTTTTAGGGTACCACGGCGTTTGCATGGCCCATATGTCTCGATGCATGTTTGAGAGGTATGACTGAAAACTCATCGTTCGCGTTTTATGGATGTTTCCATGAGCTATTGCCCACAGTTCTAAGGTTCTAGTGCAATGTACAACGACAGTAAGACCTGATACATGGTTGAGAGTTATGACCAAAAACTTGTCGTTTTCGCGTTTTATGGATGTTTTCATGAGCTATTGCCCTTAGTTTTTGGGTTCAACGGCGATTTGCCTGGCCCATAAGACCAGATGGATGTTTGACAGATATGACAGAAACCTCGACGTTCGCGTTTTATGGTCATTTTCATGAGCTATTACTCATAGCTTTGGAGTTCAAGGGCGATTTACAATGACCATAAGACCCGATACATGGCTAAGAGTTATGACCAAAAAACTCGTCGTTTTCTCGTTTTATGGACGTTTTCATGAGCTATTGCCCTTAGTTTTGGGGTTCAACAATGATTTGCATAGCCCATAAGACCTGATGCATTTCTGAGAGGTAAGACCAAAACCTCGTCGTTTTCGCATTTTATGGCCGTTTTCATGAGCTATTGCCCACTGTTTTGGCGTTCTAGGGTGATTAACAACGGCCATTTTCATGAGCTATTTCACAAAATACTGGGGCTCCAGGGCGATCAACAATGACCGTAAGACCTGAATAATGGTTGAGCTATTGCCCATAGTTAAGACCAAAACCTCATCATTTTCACATTTTATGGCCGTTTTCATGAGCTATTGCCCACAGTTTTGGGGTTCCGGGGCGATTAACAACGACCGTAAGACCCAATACATGGTTAAGAGTTATGACCAAATACTCATCGTTTTCGTGTTTTATGGACATTTTTATGAGCTATTGCCCACAATTTTGGAGTTCCAGAGGGTTAGCATGGCCCGTAAGCCCCTATACATGTTTGAGATTTGTAACGAAAAGCTTGTCCTTTTCGCATTTTATGGCTGTTTTCATGAGTGCTATTGCCCACAGTTTTGGGGTTCAAGGGCAATTTGCACGTCTCATAAGTCCTGATACATTGCTACGAATTATGACCAAAAAAGTCGTCGTTTTATGACCGTTTTCATGAGCTATTGCCCTTAGTTTTGGGTTTCAGCAGGGATTTGCATGGCCCATAAGACCTGATGCATTTTTGAGAGATATGGCCAAAAACTCGTCGTTTTCGCGTTTTACGGCCATTTTCATGAGCTATTGCCCATAGCTATGGGGATCTAGGGCGATTAACAACAATTGTAAGACCTGATAAATGGTCGAGAGTTATGACCAAAAGCTCGTTGTTTTCGTGTTTTATGGCCGTTTTTAGGAGCTATTGCCCACAGTTTTGGGGTTCAAGGGATATTTGCATGGACCGTGAGACCCGATACATGTTTGACATATATGGCCAAAACATCGTCATTTTCGCGTTTTATGGATGTTTTCATGAGCTATTGGCCACAGTTTTGGGGTTCCTAGGCGATTTACAACGCCCATAATACCCGATACATGTTTGAGAGATTCGACCGTAACCTCGTCGTTTCGACGTTTTATTGCCATTTTTATGAGCTATTGCCCATAGTTTTGGAGTTCAAGGGCGATTTGCATGGCCCGTAAGACTGAACACATGTTTCAGAGTTATTACCAAAAACTCATTGTTTTCATGTTTTATGGCCGTTTTCATGAGCTATTGTCCACAATTTTGGGGTTCCAAGGGGATTTCCATGGCCTATAAGATCTGATGGATGTTTGAGAGATATGACCGAAAACTCGTCGTTTTCGCGGTTTATGGCCGTTTTCGTGAGCTATTGCCCTTAGTTTTGGGGATCAGCAGTTATTTGCATGGCCAATAAGACCTTATGCATGTTTGATAGTTTTGACCAAATACTCATCGTTTTCGTGTTTTATGGCTGTTTTCATGAGCTATTGCCCACATATTTGGAGTCTAGGGCCATTAACAACGACTATAAGACCCGATCAATGGTTGAGAGTTATGACCAAAAAGTCGTAGTTTTCACGTTGTATAGCCGTTTTCATGAGCTATTGCCCAAAGTTTTGGAGTTCTAGGGGGATTTGTGTGGCCAGTAAAACCCGAACATGTTTCAGAGATAATACCAAAAACTCGTCGATTTGGTGTTTTATGACAGTTTTCATGAGTTATTTCCCACAATTTTGGGGTTCCAGGGGATTTATAGCAACTGTAAGACCCGATACCTGTTTGAGAGTTATGAGCAAAAAAACTTGTCTTTTTTGTGTTTTATGGCCGTTTTCATGAGCTATTGCCCATAATTTTGGGGTTCCAAGGGGACTTACATCGACTGTAAGACCCAATACCTGTTGTTGAGTTATGACCAAAACCTCGTCATTTTCGCGTTTTGTGGCCGTTTTCATGAGCTAATGCCCATAGTTTTAGGGGTTCCAGGGCGATTAACAACGATTGTAAGACCTGATAAATGGTCGAGAGTTATGACCAAAAGCTCGTCGTTTTCGCGTTTTATGGCCGTTTTTAGGAGCTATTGCCCACAGTTTTGGGTTTCAAGGGATATTTGCATGGACCGTGAGACCCGATACATGTTTGACAGATATGGCCAGAACATCGTCATTTTCGCGTTTTATGGCCGTTTTCATGAGCTATTGGCCACAGTTTTGGGGCTCCAGGGCGATTTAGAACGCCCATAAGACCCGATACATGTTTGAGAGATTCGACCGAAACCTCGTCGTTTCCATGTTTTATTGCCATTTTTATGAGCTATTGCCCATAGTTTTGGAGTTCAAGAGCAATTTGCATGGCCCGTAAGACTGAATACATGTTTCAGAGTTATTACCAAAAATTCATAGTTTTCATGTTTTATGGCCGTTTTCATGAGCTATTGTCCACAATTTTGGGGTTCCAAGGGGATTTCCATGGCCTATAAGATCTGATGGATGTTTGAGAGATATGACCGAAAAATCGTCGTTTTCGCGGTTTATGGCCGTTTTCGTGAGCTATTGCCCTTAGTTTTGGGGATCAGCGGTTATTTGCATGGCCAATAAGAGCTTATGCATGTTTGATAGTTATGACCAAATACTCATCGTTTTTGTGTTTTATGGCTGTTTTCATGAGCTATTGCCCACGTATTTGGAGTCTAGGGCGATTAACAACGACTGTAAGACCCGATCAATGATTGAGAGTTATGACCAAAAACTCGTAGTTTTCACGTTTTATAGCCGTTTCATGAGCTATTGCCCAAAGTTTTGGGGTTCTAGGGGGATTTGTGTGGCCAGTAAGACCCAAACATGTTTCAGAGATAATACCAAAAACTCGTCTATTTTGCGTTTTATGACCGTTTTCATGAGCTATTTCCCACAATTTTGGGGTTCCAGGGAATTTATAGCGACTGTAAGACCCGATACCTGCTTGAGAGTTATGAGCAAAAAAACTCGTCTTTTTTGCGTTTTATGGCCGTTTTCATGAGCTATTGCCCATAATTTTGGGGTTCCAAGGGGACTTACATCGACTGTAAGACCCAATACCTGTTGTTGAGATATGACCAAAACCTCGTCGTTTTCGCGTTTTGTGGCCGTTTTCATGAGCTATTTCCCATAGTTTTAGGGTACCAGGGGGATTTGCATGGCCCATAAGACCTGATGTATCTTTGAGAGATATGACCGAAAACTCGTCGTTTTCGTGTTTTATGGCTGTTTTCATGAGGTATTGCCCACAGTTTTGGTGTTCTAGGGCAACGTACAATGACCGTAAGACCCGATACATGATATAGAGTAATGACCAAAAACTCGTTGTTCTCGCGTTTTGTGGCCGTTTTCATGAGCTATTGCCCACAATTCTGTGGTTCTAGCGGGATTTGCATGGCCCGTAAGACCCAATACATGTTTGAGTAATATGACCAAAAACTCGTCGATTTTGTGTTTTATGGCCGTTTTCATGAGCTATTGCCCAAAATTTTGGGGTTCCAGGGGGATTTAGAACGACCATAAGACCCGATACCTATTTTTGAGTTATGACCAAAACCTCGTCGTTTTCGTGTTTTGTGGCCGTTTTCATGAGCTATTGCCCACAGTTTTGGGGTTCCAGGGCGATTAACAACGACCATATGATCCGATAAATTGTTGGGAGTTATGACCAAAAACTTATCGTTTTCGCGTTTTAGAGTTTTAGGGTACCACGACGTTTGCATGGCCCATAAGTCTCGATGCATGTTTCAGAGGTATGACTGAAAACTCATCGTTCGTGTTTTATGGATGTTTTCATGAGCTATTGCCCATAGTTCTGGGGTTCTAGTGCAATTTACAACGACACTAAGACCCGATACATGGTTGAGAGTTATGACCAAAAACTTGTCGTTTTCGCGTTTTATGGACGTTTTCATGAGCTATTGCCCTTAGTTTTTGGGTTCAACGGCGATTTGCCTGGCCCATAAGACCAGATGGATGTTTGAGACATATGATAGAAAACTCGTCGTTCGCGTTTTATGGTCGTTTTCATGAGCTATTGCTCATAGCTTTGGAGTTCCAGGGCGATTTACAATGACCATAAGAACCAATACATGGCTAAGAGTTATGACCAAAAACTCGTCGTTCTCTCGTTTTATGGACGTTTTCATGAGCTATTGCCCTTAGTTTTGGGGTTCAACAACGATTTGCATAGCCCATAAGACCTGATGCCTTTCTAAGAGATATGACCAAAAACTCGCTGTTTTCGCATTTTATGGCCGTTTTCATGAGCTATTACCCACTGTTTTGGGGTTCTAGGGCGATTAACAACGGTCGTTTTCATGAGCTATATCACAAAATACTAGGGTTAAAGGGCGATCAAAAATGACCGTAAGACCTGAATAATGGTTGAGAGTTAAGACCAAAACCTCATCATTTGTACATTTTATGGCCGTTTTCATGAGCTATTGCCCACAGTTTTGGGGTTCCAGGGCGATTAACAATGACCGAAAGACCCGATACATGGTTAAGAGTTATCACCAAATACTCATCGTTTTCGTGTTTTATGGACGTTTTGATGAGCTATTGCCCACAATTTTGGATTTCCAGAGGGTTAGCATGGCCCGTAAGACCCGATACATGTTTGAGATTTGTAACCAAAAGCTTGTCCTTTTCGCATTTTATGGCCGTTTTCATGAGTGTTATTGCCCACAGTTTTGGGGTTCAAGGGCAATTTGCACGTCTCGTAGATACATAGCTACGAATTATGACCAGAAAAGTCGTCGTTTTATGACCGTTTTCAGAGCTATTGCCCTTAGTTTTGGGTTTCAGCAGCGATTTGCATGGCCCATAAGACCTCATGCATTTTTGAGAGATATGGCCAAAAACTCGTCGTCTTCGCGTTTTATGGCCATTTTTATGAGCTATTGCCCATAGTTCAGGGGTTCCTGGGCGATTAACAGCGATTGTAAGACCTGATAAATGGTCGAGAGTTATGACCAAAAAGCTCGTCGTTTTCGCGTTTTATGGCCGTTTTTAGGAGCTATTGCCCACAGTTTTGGGCTTCAAGGGATATTTGCATGGACCATGAGACCCGATACATGTTTGACAGATATGGCCAAAACATCGTCATTTTCGCGTTTTATGGCCGTTTTCATGAGCTATTAGCCACAGTTTTGGGGTTCCAGGGCGATTTACAACGCCCATAAGACCCGATACATGTTTGCGAGATTCGACCGAAACCTCGTCGTTTCCAAGTTTTTTTGCCATTTTTATGAGCTATTGCCCATAGTTTTGGAGTTCAAGGGCGATTTACATGGCCCGTAAGACTGAATACATGTTTCAGAGTTATTACCAAAAACTCATTGTTTTCATGTTTTATGGCCGTTTTCATGAGCTATTGTCCACAATTTTGGGGTTCCAAGGGGATTTCCATGGCCTATAAGATCTGATGGATGTTTGAGAGATATGACCGAAAATACGTCGTTTTCGCAGTTTATGGCCGTTTTCGTGAGCTATTGCCATTAGTTTTGGGGATCAGCAGTTATTTGCATGGCCAATAAGACCTTATGCATGTTTGATAGTTATGACCAAATACTCATCGTTTTCGTGTTTTATGGCTGTTTTCATGAGCTATTGCCCACATATTTGGAATCTAGGGCGATTAACAACGACTATATGACCCGATCAATGGTTGAGAGTTATGACCAAAAACTCGTAGTTTCACGTTTTATAGCCGTTTTCATGAGCTATTTCCCAAAGTTTTCGGGTTCTAGGGGGATTTGTGTGGCCAGTAAAACCCGAACATGTTTCCGAGAAAATAGCAAAAACTCGTCGATTTGGTGTTTTATGACAGTTTTCATGAGTTATTTCCCACAATTTTGTGGTTCTAGGGGATTTATAGCGACTGTAAGACCCGATACCTGTTTGAGAGTTATGAGCAAAAAACATTGTCTTTTCGCGTTTTATGGCCGTTTTCATGACCTATTGCCCATAATTTTGGGGTTCCAAGGGGACATACATCGACTGTAAGACCCAATACCTGTTGTTGAGTTATGACCAAAACCTCGTCATTTCGCGTTTTGTGACCGTTTTCATGAGCTATTGCCCTTAGTTTTGGGTTTCAGCAGCGATTTGCATGGCCCATAAGACCTCATGCATTTTTGAGAGATATGGCCAAAAACTCGTCGTTTTCGCGTTTTATGGCCATTTTCATGAGCTATTGCCCATAGTTCTAGGGTTCCAGGGCGATTAACAACGATTGTAAGACCTGATAAATGGTCGAGAGTTATGACCAAAAAGCACGTCGTTTTCGCGTTTTATGGCCGTTTTTAGGAGCTATTGCCCACAGTTTTGGGGTTCAAGGGATATTTGCATGGACCGTGAGACCCGATACATGTTTGATAGATATGGCCAAAACATCGTCATTTTCGCGTTTTATGGCCGTTTTTATGAGCTATTGGCCACAGTTTTAGGGTTCCAGGGCGATTTACAACGCCCATAAGACTCGATACACACTAGTGGGAACAGCCCCATTGGTCCTAATTGGTAAGGGACATTAGTCCCGGTTACCCAACCGGGACGGGGCAATCGGGACTAAAGCCCCAACCTTTAGTCTCGGTTGCCCTACCAACTGGACAAAGTACGTGTCATGGCAGAGGCGAGGGTGGAACAGCGTCGGTTAACACGAACCGGGACAAATAACCCTCAGCCGCAGCAGAGATTTGACACATTTCTCTGCCGCGGTAGAGAATTCATTTTCGAAACTTTTGTTGCCGCGGAAGCATTTTGGCCACCTTTTGTGCCGCGGCAGAGAATTCATTTATGTTGTTTTATTGTTTATTTAGTGTTTTGCACTCATCAATGAAGGAACCATTATATTACACAAGATCATCATGACAATATTACATTCGATACACGGATCGAGTTCATGCACTTCATACAAAAGTTGCTCTTTGTATAATCTCTATTGTTTATACACACCCAAATAGTATTCCCCTTTTGGGTTTAGGACTTCTGCATCCAAGAATCCCGCCAATTCCTCCTGAATTGCTCGTACGCGATCCTTTGGCAGAAGACCGTCCCATAGACGTTCGATCTGATTTAAAAAAGGAGTTAGCCTATATGAATGAAACTAAACACAATTTGATGGTAATTAAAAACTATAGAAATTGTTTACGTACGTGGAGTTGCTCTAAATTTCTACCCTTCTCATCGCACGTCTGCCGGATGAACTTGCAAACATAGTATCCACATAGATTGTTATCTGGTCCCTGCGTCAGGCACTTTACGAGAACATAGTTCAATCAAAATAATAATCAAGCATGATAATAACGGTATCAAAACTATAATCAAAGAGATGCGCGGATTTAGCTAGTGGTGCTTACATCTAGTGCTTGAAATGTAAGCTCCGCTTTCCAAACAACCCTAGCCTTGTTGGTGAACCGTTTCCAAGTGCTGCCCGGTGAAGAAAACGAATAAAAGAAGTTATTAATTACTTGATATCATAAAATTCACGAACGTTGCCGATATAGTGTCGTAATGATTAGAATTACCGCTTGAGAAGCATCTGCATGTCCTTCCACTGCTCAAGGGGTTTATGTTTTGAGTCCATGACTAGTACACGCCCTTAGTCAAGTTGAATGATTAACAGAATATAGTGGAAGCTACGAATGCATAACTAATCAATTATATACTTAACATCAAGTAAGCGAAATAGAAAGTGTATACAAGACAATAACACTCACTCGAAGTTGTTAGGAAATAGTATTTCCCTTCTGGTTTCTTGAAACCTTAACGCGTGTACTATATTATCCTTCGTATCCTGGGGGCTTGTTTTGAGATTAGCTTGATGAACCCAATATGGGTCAATGAAGCCAATGTCATAGATTTGTCCGCTGCTGCATTCGAGAATCTTCATTCTGCATATTACAGTATGATTATATACATGCCATAAACAAGGTGAGATAGCTGGAGACTAAATTAATTACAAAATTAGTACTTATAGACAATAGGCACTGATGATCGATTTGTCCAAGGCGTCTTGATTGAATAATAGTTCATCAAATTCAATGGATATCAGGTCATCTATTTCTTTCCCATAATGCTTTTTTGTAACCTTCAGCACTATCCAGTTAGCCCCGGCCTTTGGGCATGCATGTACCAGTTATGCAATCTTCGTATTTTTGTTGGAAGATTATTTACCTCCTCAGGTTTGACGAGAGGTTTGTCGTACTGGTATTTGTATGCTATTTCACTCACGGGGAAGTACTCTAACTGGGATAAGTACTGGGCAATACTCTTACCTTGAGTAGCCACACCTAGAGGGACAGGAGGAACCGGCACGCCTCCGGCGCTCAGCCTCTAGCCGACAGGGACCAAGAGTGGCCAGGCGGGGGGTAGTTCGAGCAAGCGCCCGCCTCCACAGGAGTTAGTGCTACGGTGGAAGTCATGGGAAAGAGTGATGAGGTTGCAGATATGAGTCTAGAGATGTGCAATGACAATGGAGGCCAACCCTACATATATATATATAGTGAGAAATGGCAGGAAGATAACTGGAGGGAAGAACTGGCGGGAAGAATTGGCTGGAAAAACTGGCGGGATGAAATGGCGGGAAGAACTGGCGAGAAAAAAGGGCGGGAAGAAAAATGGCGGAAAGAAATGGCGGGAAGAAAAATGACTCATTTAGAACTTGCATTGGATCTCTGAAGAAACCACATATTGCGAGTCCAAAAATGATTTTTACAAAAAATCACGGGCGATAGATCATGTACCTGTAGTACAAACCGGACCCACTTCCTACCAATTCGGCAGACATTTGTCCTTTTTACCCAGGATGGACGAAAAGGTTTGAGATGTCCCGGTTGGGAGATAGTCCATGTAAGGTGGTCTAATATTTTAGGAAAATGGGACGGTAGCATTCTGAAACAGCATTTTGGTGGTTACTTCACAAAACGACCCGTTTTTTGCGCTCGGAAAATGGAAAAGGGATTTTTCGTGCGACAAAAAGGAAAACTTCCTCCTGCAACATTGTTATCCATACCAATGTCCACATGCATGCATAATATAGTCACATCATCACAAACTATGCCGTGATTCAGCACATAACATCGGTCATTTGGACCGAAAGCCATGAAACCTCGAACATGATAGGTCATTTTGTGAAGGTTTTTTGAGACATGATCAATATACCAAGTCTGGTATTTTTCCTTTCAACTATGGCACATAATATGACACCACGCGAAGGATTTTCATTGTTCGGATTTTTTTAGAATTTCTTATGCCTGTTTTGAATTTTTTGAATTTCTAACTATGGTCGAACCGGCGTGCATGAAGATAGGGGACGAGCATCGTTAGAACTTGCATTGAATCTCTGAAGAAACCACATATTGCGAGTCTAAAAATGATTTTTACAAAAAATCACGGGCGATAGATCATGTACCTGTAGTACAAACCGGACCCACTTCCTACCGATTCGGCAGACATTTGTCCTTTTTACCTGGGATGGAAGAAAAGGTTTGAGATGTCCCGGTTGGGAGATAGTCCATGTAAGGTGGTCTAGTATTTTAGTAAAATGGGACGGTAGCATTCTGAAACAACATTTTGGTGGTTACTTCACAAAACGACCCGTTTTTTGCGCTCGGAAAATGGAAAAGGGATTTTTCGTGCGACAAAAAGGAAAACTTCCTCCTGCAACATTGTTATCCATACCAATGTCCACATGCATGCATAATATAGGCACATCATCACAAACTATGCCGTGATTCAGCATATAACATCGGTCATTTGGACTGAAAGCCATGAAACCTCGAACATGATAGGTCATTTTGTGAAGGTTTTTTCGAGACATGATCAATATACCAAGTCTGGTATTTTTCCTTTCAACTATGTCACATAATATGACACCACGCGAAGGATTTTCATTGTTCGGATTTTTTTTGAATTTCTAACTATGGTCGAACCGGCGTGCATGAAGATAGGGGACGAGCGTCGTTAGAACTTGCATTGGATCTCTGAAGAAACCACATATTGCGAGTCTAAAAATGATTTTTTCAAAAAATCACGGGCGATAGATCATGTACCTGTAGTACAAACCGGACCCACTTCCTACCGATTCGGCAGACATTTGTCCTTTTTACCCGGGATGGAAGAAAAGGTTTGAGATGTCCCGGTTGGGAGATAGTCCATGTAAGGTGGTCTAGTATTTTAGGAAAATGGGACGGTAGCATTCTGAAACAGTATTTTGGTGGTTACTTCACAAAACGACCCGTTTTTTACGCTCGGAAAATAGAAAAGGGCTTTTCCGTGCGACAAAAAGGAAAACTTGCTCCTACAACAATGTTCTCCATACCAATGTCCACATTCATGCATAATATGGGCACAGCATCACAAACTATGCCGTGATTCAGCACATAACATCGGTCATTTGGACCGAAAGCCATGAAACCTCGAACATGATGGGTCATTTTGTGAAGGTTTTTTCGAGACATGATCAATATACCAAGTCTGGTATTTTTCCTTTCAACTATGTCACATAATATGACACCACGCGAATGATTTTCATTGTTTGGATTTTTTTTGAATATCTTATGCCCGTTTTGAATTTTTTGAATTTCTAACTATGGTCGAACCGGCGTGCATGAAGATAGGGGACGAGCATCGTTAGAACTTGCATTGGATCTCTTAAGAAACCACATATTGCGAGTCTAAAAATGATTTTTTCAAAAAATCACGGGCGATAGATCATGTACCTGTAGTACAAACCGGACCCACTTCTAGCCGATTCGGCAGACATTTGTCCTTTTTACCCGGGATGGAAGAAAAGGTTTGAGATGTCCCGGTTGGGAGATAGTCCATGTAAGGTGGTCTAGTATTTTAGTAAAATGGGACGGTAGCATTCTGAAACAACATTTTGGTGGTTACTTCACAAAACGACCCGTTTTTTGCGCTCGGAAAATGGAAAAGGGCTTTTCCGTGCGACAAAAAGGAAAACTTCCTCCTGCAACATTGTTCTCCATACCAATGTCCACATGCATGCATAATATGGGCACAGCATCACAAACTATGCCGTGATTCAGCACATAACATCGGTCATTTGGACCGAAAGCCATGAAACCTCGAACATGATAGGTCATTTTGTGAAGGTTTTTTCGAGACATGATCAATATACAAAGTCTGGTATTTTTCCTTTCAACTATGTCACATAATATGACACCACGCGAAGGATTTTCATTGTTCGGATTTTCAATATACTAAAGGTTCATCTTTAGTCCCGGTTGGAGGGATTTTGGCAGGCTGGGCCAGGCAGCACTAATGATAGGGGTGAGTGTCGACATTATGTCGTGCGACGTGTACCTTCTCCCGGATGGTGTCACCAACCGGGACTAAATATGAACCTTTAGTCCCGGTTGGAGACACCAACCGGGACAAATCACGAGTCAGCACTAATAATAGGGGTGAGTGTCGACATTATGTCGTAAGTGTCGACACTATGCCGAGCTGCTTGTACTATAAATAGGCATCCTTGTGAGTCCAGTCCTCCAGCCAGATTGAGGCATCTCCAATATTGTTTTCGAGAGCAGGGACACCACTACGACCAGTTTCAGGGAGATGCCGTCGGATCCCAGTCCTCCGGCATCTCCAAGAAACTGGTCATAGAGGCACTCCCTAATATGTGAAATTAGTTAGCTCCCAGGTGTATTGATCTAGTTAGAGAAGTTACAAGCTACAAGATGGTTTTCGAGAGTAGGGACACCACTACGACCAGTTTCAGGGAGATGCCGCCGGATCCCAGTCCTCTGGCATCTCCAAGAAACTGGTCATAGAGGCACTCCCTCATATGTGAAATTAGTTAGCTCCCAGGTGTATTGATCTAGTTAGATAAGTTACAAGCTGCAAGATGGTTTTCGAGAGCAGGGACACCACTACGACCAGTTTCGGGAGATGTCGGATCCAGATCCTTCGGCATATCCAAGAAACTGGTCATAGAGGCACTCACTAATATGTGACCGCGCGCGTTTGGAGATCAGATCTTAATGGTAAGTACGAATCGGGACAACTTCTTCATAGTCCCGGTCCAGCCACAAAACGGGACTAACACTCAAGACATTTATTAATATTACAAACTAAGACTACAAAACCGGGACTAAAGGCCCCCCTATATATAGTCCCGGTCAAGCCACAAACCACGAAAGATATCCTTCGGTCAATCCACAAACCGCGAAAGACATGAACTAGAGTTACATAATATGAGCATGAACTTCTTGGCATATGTCCTTCCTTATGATCGCTTCAGACGTAACCATGGAGCATCTTCTTTACTTAACGGAATGCTTGGGTCAGTTTTCACTATGAAGGGCGGAATTTCATCAAACTTATTATAATCTTGACATGTCATCTTGTCCTCGATTCCCACGATGTTTCTTTTCCCTGAAAGAACTATGTGACGCTTTGGCTCATCATATGATGTATTCGTTTGCATATTTTTTCTTTTTTCGGTCTGGAGGACATGTCCTTCACATAGAAAACCCGAGACACATCATTGGCTAGGACGAATGGTTCATCTCTATAACCAAGATTGTTGAGATCCACTGTTGTCATTCCATACAACTGGTCTATCTTTACCCATTCCCCATTCAGGTTGACCCATTTGCAGCGAAACAAAGGGACCTTAAAAGAGACTCCATAGTCTACCATATATCCTCTATGTAACCATAGTATGTGCCCTTTTGTCCATTCCCGTCTATTGCATCAAAGCGGACACCACTATTTTGGTTGGTGCTCTTTTTATTTTGGGCGATCGTGTAGAATGTATTCCCATTTATTTCGTACCCTTGGAAATTCAATACAGTAGAAGATGGTGACGCGGCCAACAAGTATAGTTGATCTCCAACAGTGGTGTCATTCAAGAGATGTGTCCGCATCCAACCACCGAAAGACTTCATGTGTTCATCTGTAATCCATGATTCAGGCTTCCCCGGGTTTTTGGAGCGTACAATATTCTTGTGTTCCTCGATATACGGAGCTGCCAAGGTGGAATTATGTAGAACTGTGTAGTGTGCTTTAGTGAAAGAATCCCCGTCCCTACATATCATTGCTTTCTTTCCCATCGTGCCTTTTCCACTTAGTCGTCCCTCATGTCGCGAGTCAGAAACACCAATCGGCTTAAGGTTTGGAATAAAGTCAACACAAAACTCAATGACCTCCTCTGTTCCATATCCCTTGGAGATGCTTCCTTCTGGTCTAGCACGGTTATGAACATATTTCTTTAAGACTCCCATGAACCTCTCAAAGGGGAACATATTGTGCGAAATACGACCGAGAATGGCAATCTCTTCCACTAGGTGAACCAGGAGATGCGTCATAATATTGAAGAAGGATGGTGGGAACACCAACTCAAAACTAACAAGACATTGTACCACATCCTTCTGTAACCTTGGCAGAATATCTGGATTGATTACCTTCTGAGATATTGCATTGAGGAATGCACACAGTTTCACAATGGGTACTCGAACATTTTCCGGTAGAAGCCCCCTCAATGCAATCGGAAGCAACTGCGTCATAATCACATGAAAGTCATGAGACTTCAGGTTTTGGAACTTTTTCTCTGCCATATTTATTATCCCCTTTATATTAGATGAGAAGCCAGACGGCACCTTGATACTGTAAAGGACTTCAAAAAAGATTTCCTTCTCTTCTTTGGTAAGAGCATAGCTGGCACGACTTAAGTGACGCCCTTTATCCGTCTTGTTCTGTGTATGCATGTTCTTTGGGTCTTTCATAATTTGTTGGTCCTCCCATGCTTCTGGTGTATCTTTTGTCTTCCCATACACGCCTAGGAATCCTAGCAGGTTCACGCAAAGATTCTTCGTCACGTGCATCACGTCGATTGAAGAGCGGACACGCAGGACTTTCCAATATGGCAGCTCCCAAAATATAGATTTCTTCTTCCACATGGGTGCGTGTCTCAGAGCGACGTCGTTCGGAACTGATTGACCGTCGGGACCCTTTCCAAAGATTACTTCTATGTCCTTGACCATACCAAATACATCATCACCAGCAGGGAGTTCAGGCTTCTTCCGGTGATCTGCCTCGTCTTTGAAATGCTTGCCTTTCTTTCTTACGGGATGATTGGTCGGAAGAAATCGTCGATTCGCCAGGTACACAACTAGGGCTGGAATTATAACTCGAAACTCACGAGCTAAATGAGTAACTCGTGATATAGCTCGACTCGTCTCGAACTCGGTGTCTAACGAGTCGAGCCAAGTTTTTGATTTGAGCTTGTTTGTTCACCCAAGCTAAATGAGCTACTCGCGAGCTACTCATTTAGCTGATTAAACTCGTTCAAATATAGAGTTTGAAAATTTTCATAGATAAGTGTCATACTATGAATGTTCCTTGAAGCTGTAATGGCGTAGAGTTAATATATTTTTTATTGATATTCCTTCGTGCTATTATGGAAGTACTATTATTGTTCTAGTTTCAAATTAGTAGAATAATTACTAGTTTTTCTTATATGTGCTCATATTCATAACTTATAACAATCTAAACGAGATGCTCGCGAGCTACTCATGAGTTTACCGAGTCGAGCCGAGTTTCAAATATGAGCTCGTTCATAAATGAGCCGAGTCGAGCTAACTCGTTAGTTGAACGAGCTTTAGCGAGTCGAGCCGAGTTGGCTCGGCACAGCTCGAATTCCAGCCCTATACACAACCTTCTTGCATTTATGCAAATATGTACCTTCAGTCCTATCTAAACAATGTGTGCATGCCTTATATCCCTTGTTTGTCTGTCCTGAAAGGTTACTAAGAGCAGGCCAATCATTGATGGTTACGAAAAGCAACCCTCGTAGATCAAATGGCTCATGTTTGTTCTCATCCCACACACGTACACCTGGTTTGCCCCACAGCTGTAAGAGTTCTTCAACTAATGGCCTAAGGTACACATCAATGTCGTTGCCCGGTTGCTTCGGGCCTTGGATGAGTACTGGCATCATAATGAACTTATGCTTCATGCACAACCAAGGAGGCAGGTTGTAGATACATAGAGTCATGGGCCAGGTGTTGTGACTGCAGCTCTGCTCCCCAAAAGGATTCATGCCAACCGTACTTAGACCAAACCATAAGTTCCTTGCGTCACCTGTAAAGTCTGGGAAGTCTCTCTTGATTTTTCTCCACTTTGACCCATCAGCAGGGTGTCTCAACTTCCCGTCTTTCTTACGGTATTCTTTGTGCCATCACAACAACCTGGCATGCTCTTTGTTTCTGAACATGCATTTCAACCTTGGTATTATAGGATCGTACCACATAACCTTAGCAGGAACCCTCTTACGGAGGGGCTCTCCCTCAACATCACCAGGGTCATCTCGTCTGATCTTATACCGCAATGCATTGCATACCGGGCATTTATCTAAATTCTCATACTCCTTACCGCGGTAGAGGATGCAGTCATTAATGCATTCATGTATCTTTTGCACATCTAATCCTAGAGGACAGGGAGTCTTCTTTGCTTCGTAGGTACTCTCGGGAAGTTCGTTATGTTTTGGAACCTTTGGCTTCATTATTTTCAGCATATTTTCAAATGAGGAGTCAGTTAGACCACTCTCTGCCTTCCATCGCAACAATTCCAGTGTGGTACCGAGCTTTCTGCTGCCATCTTCACAATTTGGGTACAACAATTTCTTGTGATCTTCTAGCATGCCCTCTAACTTCAACTTCTCATTTTCTGTTTCACAGTCTCGCTTTGCATCAGAAATGACCCTACCAAGTTCATCAGCCGGCTCATCTGATGCCCGTTCTTCACCTCCATCCTCTCCATTGTCTTCCATTGCGATCACCAGATTCAGAAACATATGATGATAGTTGTTATCATCATCTTCTTCTTCACCATCTTCCATCATAACCCCTCTTTCCCCGTGCTTGGTCCAGCAATTATAGTTGGACATGAAACCTCTCATAATCAGGTGGCCGCGAATGATTTTCGAGGAAGAGTACTCCTTGTTGTTCCGACATTGAACACATGGACAACGTATAAAACCATTCTCTTTGTTTGTCGTAGCCACATCGATAAATGTATCCACGCCTTTCATATACCCGGGTACACGCCGGTCACCGTACATCCATTTCCCGACCGTTCATCTGCATCAGATAAGTAAGTTTATCAAAAACAGGACATCATAAATAGTGAAATGACCAATTCACATCGACACATGCATTGTATCAATGACAGAGAAAAGATAAGATTGCTAACCTCGATCGAGGGAAATAAAGAGGAGAAAGCTCAAGTGCGTCTTAGACACCTTCTATATTTTTGTTCTATGAGAAAATGAACGGGATCATTCACTCAAACATTTCATCAAACACCTTGAATGCATGCATAGGGAAAAAACTAGCACACCCCTCACACCTTCCACCAAGAAAAACAGAGTGGAGGCAGAGGGCTGGGGCGTTGCATTTATAGAGGGTGGAGCATACGTCCCGGTTTGTAACACAAACCGAGACTAAAGGTGTGTGCCACGCCACGTGGCACACACCCAACCTTTAGTCCCGGTTTGTGTTACAAACCGACGATTCTCTACCAACCGGCGCATGCCTCCCGCCCTGCGGCCCGCCGAACCGTGCTAGCAGATTAGTCCCGGTTCGTATGAACCGGACTAATTTGTTAGGAGGCACGAACGGATGGCCTCTTTTCTACTAGTGACATGTTTGAGAGATTCGACCGAAACCTTGTCGTTTTCACGTTTTATTGCCATTTTTATGAGCTATTATCCATAGTTTTGGAGTTCAAGGGCAATTTGCATGGCCCGTAAGACTGGATACATGTTTCAGAGTTATAACCAAAAACTCATTGTTTTCATGTTTTATGGTCGTTTTCATGAGCTATTGTCCAGAATTTTGGGGTTCCAAGGGGATTTACATAGCCTATAAGATCTGATGGATGTTTGACAGATATGACCGAAAACTTGTCGTTTTCACGGTTTATGGCCGTTTCCTTGAGCTATTGCCCTTAGTTTTGGGGATCAGCAGTTATTTGCATGGCCAATAAGACCTTATGCATGGCCAATAAGACCTTATGCATGTTTGATAGATATGACCAAAAAATCGTCGTTTTCGTGTTTTATGGCTGTTTTCATGAGCTATTGCCCACATAATTGGAGTCTAGGGCGATTAACAATGACTGTAAGACCCGATCAATGCTCGAGAGTTATGACCAAAAACTCGTAGTTTTCACGTTTTATAGCCGGTTTCATGAGCTATTGCCCAAAGTTTTAGGGTTCTAGGGGGATTTATGTGGCCAGTAAGACCCGAACATGTTTCAGAGATAATACCAAAAACTCGTCGATTTGGTGTTTTATGACCATTTTCATGAGCTATTTCCCACAAGTTTGGGGTTCCAGGGGATTTATAGCGACTGTAAGACCTGATACCTCTTTGAGAGTTATGAGCAAAAAAACTTGTCTTTTTCGCGTTTTATGGCCGTTTTCATGAGCTATTTCCCATAATTTTGGGGTTCCAAGGGGACTTACATCGACTGTAAGACCCAATACCTATTTTTGAGCTATGACCAAAACCTCGTTGTTTTCGAGTTTTGTGGCCGTTTTCATGATCTATTGCCCCATATTTGGAGTCTAGGGCGATTAACAACGACTGTAAGACCCGATCAATGGTTGAGAGTTATGACCAAAAACTCGTACTTTTCACGTTTTATAGCCGTTTTCATGAGCTATTGTCCAAAGTTTTGGGGTTCTAGGGGATTTGTGTGGCCAGTAAGACCCGAACATGTTTTAGATATAATACCAATAACTCGTCGATTTGGTGTTTTATGACTGTTTTCATGAGCTATTTCCCACAAGTTTGGGGTTCCACGGGATTTATAGCGACTGTAAGACCCGATACCTGTTTGAGAGTTATGAGCAAAAAACTTGTCTTTTTCGCGTTTTATGGCCGTTTTCATGAGCTATTGCCCATAATTTTGGGGTTCCAAGGGGACTTACATCGACTGTAAGACCCAATACCTGTTTTTTCAGTTATGACCAACACCTCGTCGTTTTCGCGTTTTGTGGCCTTTTTCATGAGCTATTGCCCATAGTTTTGGGGTACCAGGGGGATTTGCATGGACCATAAGACCTGATGCATGTTTGAGAGATATGACCGAAAACTCGTCGTTTTCGTCGTTTTCGCCCACAGTTTGGTGTTCTAGGGCAACGTACAATGACCGTAAGTCTCGATACATGGTTGAGAGTAATGACCAAAAACTCGCTTTTTTCGCGTTTTGTGGCCGTTTTCATAAGCTATTGCCCACAATTCTGTGGTTCTAGCGGGATTTGCATGGCCCGTAAGACCCAATACATGTTTGATAGATATGACCAAAAACTCGTCGTTTTTGTGTTTTATGGCCGTTTTCATGAGCTATTGCCCACAATTTTGAGGTTCCAGGGGGATTTACAACGACCGTAAGACCCGATACCTATTTTTGAGTTATGACCAAAACCTCGTCGTTTTCGCGTTTTATGGTCGTTTTGATGAGCTATCCCACAATTTTGGGGTTCCAGGGTGATTAACAACGACCATATGATCCGATAAATGGTTGGGAGTTATGACCTTTTTCGCGTTTTATGGTCGTTTTCATGAGCTATTGCCCATGGCGTTTGCATGGCCCATAAGTCCCGATGCATGTTTGAGAGGTATGACTGAAAACTCATCATTCGCGTTTTATGGATGTTTTCATGAGCTATTGCCCACAGTTTTGGGGTTCTAGTGCAATGTACAACGACAGTAAGACCCGATACATGGTTAAGAGTTATGACCAAAAACTTGTCGTTTTCGCGTTTTATGGACGTTTTCATGAGCTATTTCCCTTAGTTTTTGGGTGCAACGGCGATTTTCCTGGCCCATAAGAGCAGATGGATGTTTGAGAGATATGACAGAAAACTCGTCGTTTGCGTTTTATGGTCGTTTTCATGAGCTATTGCTCAAAGCTTTGGAGTTCCAGGGCGATTTACAATGACCATAAGACCCGATACATGGCTAAGAGTTATGACCAAAAAACTCGTCGTTTTCTCGTTTTATGGACGTTTTGATGAGCTATTGCCCTTAGTTTTGGGGTTCAACAATGATTTGCATAGCCCATAAGACCTGATGCATTTCTGAGAGGTATGACCAAAAACTCGTCGTTTTCGCATTTTATGGCCGTTTTCATGAGCTATTGTCCATTGTTTTGGGGTTCTAGGGCGATTAACAACAACCGTAAGACCCGATAAATGGTTGAGACTTGTAGCACCCCGGTTAAAACCACTACTAGAAAATCGTTGTTGTTTTTATTATGTGCATCATCATGACATCAGCATGCATCTGTTTGCCTTAAACTATTTTCTAAAAGCCTATTTTGTTTTCTAGATGTTCTCCTCTTTGTTCAAATCCAAACCCCAGATCTGTCCGGATCTTTTATTTGTCTAAAATCCTTTTACAAATGTTTTGTTTTAAAATAAAGAAAAATAATAAATAATAAATCCATTTTGTTTTGAGGGAGGCCGCCACCGGCCAGGCCCAAAAGGCCCAGCTGGCAGCAGCCTACCACCCTGGCTAATCCTGACCCTAGATCTAATCTACCTAAACTCTAGCCCCACCTAAACCCTAACCCTCAATCGACCCCAGCTATTCCCCACCCCACCGCCATCCAGCTTTCCCTCCACATGCTGCCGCAGCACACCACACACGCATGCCACACGACGCCCCCACCCCGCTCCTACACCCTGGCCCACCCCACTTCGTACGCCAACCACCAGCGCGTACGCTCCCCTCGACCCCATCCACCCGATTCCGCCTCGTCGCTCACCAACCACCCCGTGATCCCCAACCTTCCTCTCCCTTCCGCTTTGCCCGCCACCTGCGAGCCGCCAAGGCCACCTCCTCCTCCAGGCCCCGAGCCCGTCGCTGCCTAGCCAGGAACCCGATGCCGGCCCTCGTCGCCTTCCCCTCGACCTTCGCCCCGCCTCTGCTCCCTTCTGACATCTTCCTCTGCTCGTCCCCCCACCGCCAGGAACCCCGGCCCTCTCATCTGCATCCTCCGACCCGCCGTGTTCCCTGCCTCCCTGCAGGACGCGCGCACGCCTCTGAGCGCTGCCATGACCTCCCGATTCCGAGCCGTCATCGCTCCTCCGCGTCCCTGTCGCCCGCGTCAAGCTCATCGACGACCCTAACACCGTCTGTCCCTATTGCCTAATCGGACCGCCGGGGTCGACCCCTAGTCGCCCTGTCCGCGAGCTCGCTTCCACTTCGCACGTGCCCACTTTTGTTAGCAATGTGTGCTTGGTTTGTCTCTTGTATGTGCTTCGTCTTCAGTGTGTTGAAGGCCTAGAACTTCCAATTTTCAGTCAAGAGGGCTGTTTTGGGTGGCGTTTGTTTTAGGTTAGCAGTGTTGGTATTGCTGACTAGAACCCTCTCGGTGAACAAGAGATCCAAGTCGGATAAGTACCCAAGAAGCCGCCCGAACATCTGGTCCTAATTCCAAGTTTGTCATCGACCACCGAAGCCACGGACCCTCGGGATGACAAGTTCTCCACCCAAGGGCGACAAGACCTTCGACACGGATTTCAAGTACTCTGACATGGAACACCAAGGTCTACCTCATGGATCTGAAGACCGATCTTCGAACCCCCCGGAGCCACCAAGATAGCCGGAACCCTATGTTTGACCCCTCCCGAGCCTCAATTTTATAAATTGCTATATTAAACTTGTCGCATATTAAATTATTCATGCTCGCATCATATCATGTGGCTTGGGGGCCTTATGCTGATTCATCTCATAATTAAATATGGAGGCCATATGCGGGCTTTTCTAGTCTTATATTGGCCCCATTTAAAAATTGTGTAGTGAACCGGTGACATGTTTTGCCTTGTTAATATAACATTTAAATTACGGGGTATCTAAACAATATGAACCATCTAAATAATGTCAGGACCCCGGTTCCGCTTAATATGGCCTAGTTGCATCGCATCTTTTCCATGTCATACATCATGCATGCATCATGCCCGATCTTCTACCGTAGTATTAAATATTGCATCCGGTGTTTCTGCTAGTGCTTTGCTTCTTCACGGATTAGGCCGATGAGTTGATGCGAGTGTCGACCCGATTTTCGGATGAATCTTCGACGGTGTTTTCAGGCGAGCATTCTCCCCCTTTCTACCTATTTTACATTTTTAGTCTTTACTTCCTCCTGTTGATCTACTGCTATCTGTGTTGCGATGCTACAGATTTCGTACCCCTTTATACTTTCCTGTAGCCCATATATGGCCATGGACACATCCTATTACATGTTGTTTGGTATACAGTCGGCCTTGCGAGTCGTAGTTGCTTGCTCAGGTGTTGTTTCGATGTCGTCAAGTACCACAGTTGTTGGAGAAATGTCTTATGCTTTATGTTGGAGATGATCATGGCTTTAATTATCATTTAATAACTAAAATTCAAGTAGGTAAATAATGTAGAGGCACAGGTGGGCAATAGATGTTATTTGGTTTTTAACCGTCCACTTGTGTCCCGTAGGACCCCGAGTACTTGATACCTGTTCTTTGAATATTCGCACTATCCGCATGTGGGACCATGAATCCCTCTAGCCAGAGTTTGAGTCATATATTATTTCTTGGGGCCACAAACTAGTTTGGTGATTTATTACTATCATGTACCTATGCCATGCTTTACTGCTTTATTTATGATTGCGCGTGGAGCGTCTGTACTGTTTAGGTAAGCAGAGTGTTTTCGTGGTATTGACAAGCCCAGTCACACTTTCGGGTTCCCAGTCATTTACAGCCATTGACGCAAACCTCTGGGTCCGTTCTGGAGCCGGCCAACTTCGTCGCGGGTAGCTTGGTGGGGTGGCCCCCTGAAATTTATATGAATCTTGCAATTGCTCTGTCGTGATGCCTCGTTGGGTTTTCATTTGGTTTTTCTCGAGGTTGATCGTGCGTGTGTTGCTATTTGTGCCCCCTGCAGGGTAAAACTTTCTGAAAGCCGTGTCCGCGGTTATGTACGACTTGGAGCACAGTATCTCGATCATAAACAACTATAACTAAAGTAGTGCTATAAATTTGACTTTATAATGACTAGTAATTAGCTTCACTATAATGGAATGACTAAATAAAAGTGCCAACAATTGCTGGTTTGGCTTGTCGCCTGTTACCATTGTATCTGACAAGTAAGTATTGCAACTACAACGGAATGGCTAAATAAAAGTACCAACAACTGTTGGGTTTTGGGATGCCTCGTGCTATATGTATCTGACTAGTAAGTACTACAACTACAACGATATGGTTAACTAAAACTGTCCACTGCTTATTATATCAGGATGACTCATGCTATCTATATCTGACTAGTAATTTCTGCAACTATAACAGAATGAATAAAACTGCCAACTGTGTGAGTTCCTCGGTTGACTTCCTCGTTTGGTCTCGAGGAGGAAATACCAGGATGGGTATGCTTGGTGATAGTTTCAGGTTGGATCCGAATAGGTATTTCTTACCCCTATCTGATAGCCGCCAGCTGTATTGAGTCTCTATAGGTTGTTTGGTGCATGCTGCGCTGCCGCTTCAGTCCACCATACCTATGTAGGCGAGGACCGCCGAATTCTAGTCTCGCCGTGTACTGGCCTCAGTACTGACCGCTCTCTTCTTCCTTCGCCCTTTGTCGGCACCCCTTTTGTTAAGTAGGTTTTGAGATCGACGTCGTTAGCAGGGTTACCCTTCCGGCTTGGCCTGGGCAGGGTTATGGACGCCATTGGTTATTGTTCAGGGCTCTTAGCTCAATTTGCATCTTGTCCGTACTCGGACGATGTATCATTTTAAAGGTGATTGGATCTTTGTACTGTATATCTGTATTCTTGACTCATGGAGTCGTTGTTGTATATATCTGTTCTGTGGGTTCCATCGTGACTATTGTGTAATGATATTACTTCATTTTTTCACCCGCACGAAAGTGCCTGGTGGGCACCTTTGAATCGTTTCTATGCGGGTTTGGCGGGAATCGCTGAAACTTGCATAGGGCCGATTCTGAGGGTGTTACAAGACTTAAGACCAAAACCTCGTTGTTATCATGTTTTAGGCCGTTTTCATGAGCTATTGCCCAAAGTTTTGGGGTAACAGGGTGATTAACAACGACCGTAAGACCCCGATACATGTTTGAGAGTCATGACCAAAACTTTGTTGATTTTGTGTTTTATAACTGTTATCATGAGCTATTTCACAAAATACTGGCGTTCCAGGGCGATCAACAACGACCGTAAGACCTGAATAATGGTTGATAGTTAAGACCAAAACCTCATAATTTTCGCGTTTTATGGCCGTTTTCATGAGCTATTGCCCACAGTTTTGGGGTTACGGGGCGATTAACAACGCCCGTAAGACCCGATACATGGTTAAGAGTTATGACCAAATACTCATCGTTTTCGTGTTTTATCGATGTTTCTATGAGCTATTGCCCACAATTTTGGAGTTCCGGAGGTTTAGCATGGCCCGTAAGACCTGATACATGTTTGAGAGTTGTAACCAAAAGCTTGTCCTTTTCGCATTTTATGGCCATTTTCATGGGCGCTATTGCCCACAGTTTTGGGGTTCAAGGGCAATTTGCACGGCTCGTAAGACCTGATACATGTCTAAGAGATGTGACCAAAAACTCGTTGATTTCACGTTTTATGGCCGTTTTCAGGAGCTATTGCCCACAGTTTTGGGGGGTCAACGACGATTTGCATGGCCCATAAGACCTGATGCATGTATGAGAGATATGACCAAAAACTCGTCGTTTTCGTGTTTTATGGCCGTTTTAATGAGCTATTGCCCACACTTTTGGGGTCCTAGGGCGATTACAAAGACCGTAAGTCCCGATACATAGCTGAGAATTATGACCAAAAAGCTCGTCGTTTTATGACCGTTTACATGAGCTATTGCCCTTAGTTTTGGGTTTCAACAACGATTTGCATGGCCCATAAGACCTGATGCATTTTTGAGATATATGGCCAAAAACTCGTCGTTTTCGTGTTTTATGGCCATTTTCATGAGCTATTGCCCATAGTTTTAGGGTTCAAGGGCGATTAACAATGATTGTAAGACCTGATAAATGGTTGAGAGTTATGACCAAAAGCTCGTCGTTTTCGCGTTTTATGGCCGTTTTCAGGAGCTATTGACCACAGTTTTGGGGTTCAAGGGATATTTGCATGAACCGTGAGACACGATACATGTTTGAGAGATATGGCCAAAACATCGTCATTTTCGCGTTTTATGGCCGTTTTCATGACCTATTGGCCACAGTTTTGGGGTTCCAGGGCGATTTACAACACCCATAAGACCCGATACATGTTTGAGAGATTCGACCAAAATCTCGTCGTTTTCAAGTTTTATTGCCGTTTTCATGAGATATTGCCCATAGTTTTGGAGTTCAAGGGCGATTTGCATGGCTCGTAAGACTGGATACATGTATCAGAGTTATTACCAACAACTCACCGTTTTCATGTTTTATGGCCCTTTTCATGAGCTATTGTCCATAGTTTTGAGGTTCGAAGGGGATTTCCATGGCCTATAAGATCTGATGCATGTTTAATAGATATGACCGAAAACTCGTCGTTTTCGTGGTTTATGGCCGTTTTGTGAGATATTGTCCTTAGTTTTGGGGATCAGTAGTGATTTGCATGGCCAATAAGACCTGATGCGTGTTTGATGGATATGACCAGAAAATCACCGTTTTCGTGTTTTATGGCCGTTTTCATGAGCTATTGCCCACATATTTGGGGTCTAGGGCCATTAACAACGACTATAAGACCCGATCAATGGTTAAGAGTTATGACCAAAAACTCGTAGTATTCACGTTTTATAGTCGTTTTCATGAGCTATTGCACAAAGTTATGGGGTTCCAGGGGGATTTGTGTGGCCCGTAAGACCCGAACATGTTTCAGAGATAAGACCAAAAACTCGTCGATTTGGTGTTTTATGGCCGTTTTCATGAGCTATTTCCCACAAGTTTGGGGTTCTAGGGGTCTTACATCGACTGTAAAACCCAATACATGTATGAGAGTTATGAGCAAAAAACTCGTCTTTTTCGCGTTTTATGGCCGTTTTCATGAGCTATTGCCCACAATTTTGGGGTTCCAAGGGGACTTACATCGACTGTAAGCCCCAATACCTGTTTTTGAGTTATGACCAAAACCTCGTCGTTTTCGCGTTTTGTGGCCGTTTTCATGAGCTATTGCCCATAGTTTTGGGATACCAGGGGGATTTGCATGGCCCATAAGACATGATGCATGTTTGAGAGATATGACCGAAAACTCGTCGGTTTCTTGTTTTATGGCTGTTTTCATGAGGTATTGACCACAGTTTTGGTGTTCTAGGGCAACATACGACGACGATAAGACCCGATACATGGTTGAGAGTAATGACCAAAAACTCGTTGTTTTCGCGTTTTGTGGCCGTTTTCATGAGCTATTGCCGACAATTTTGTGGTTCTAGGGGGATTTGCATGGCCCATAAGACCCAATACATGTTTGAGAGATATGACCAAAAACTCGTCGTTTTTGTGTTTTATGGCCGTTTTCATGAGCTATTGCCCACAATTTTGGGGTTCCAGGGGGGATTTACAACGACCGTAAGACCCGATACCTATTTTTGAGTTATGACCAAAACCTCGTCGTTTTCGCGTTTTGTGGCCGTTTTCATGAGCTATTGCCCACAATTTTGGGGTTCGAGGGCGATTAACAACGACCATATGATCCGATAAATGGTTGGGAGTTATGACCAAAAACTTATCGTTTTTTGCGTTTTATGGCCGTTTTCATGAGCTATTGCCCATAGTTTTAGGGTACCACGACGTTTGCATGGCCCATAAGTCCCGATGCATGTTTAAGAGGTATGACTGAAAACTCATCGTTTTCGTGTTTTATGGACGTTTTTATGAGCTATTGCCCAAAATTTTGGAGTTCCAGAGAGTTAGCATGGCCCGTAAGACCCGATACATGTTTAAGAGTTATAACTAAAAGCTTGTCCCTTTCGCATTTTATGGCCGTTTTCATGAGCGCTATTGCCCACAGTTTTGGGGTTCAAGGGCAATTTGCAAGGCTCATAAGACCTGATACATGTTTGAGAGATATGACCAAAAACTCGTTGATTTCGTGTTTTATGGCCGTTTTCGTGAGCTATTGCCCACAATTTTGGGGGGTAAACGACGATTTGCATGGCCCATAAGACCCGATGCATGTATGAGAGATATGACTGAAAACTCGTCATTTTCGTGTTTTATGGCCGTTTTAATGAGCTATTGCCCACACTTTTGGGGTTCTAGGGCGATTACAAAGACTTTAAGTCCCGATACATAGCTAAGAATTATGACTAAAAAACTCGATGTTTTATGACCATTTTCATGAGCTATTGCCCTTAGTTTTGGGTTTCAACAGCGATTTGCATGGCCCATAAGACCTGATGCATTTTTGAGAGATATGGCCAAAAACTCGTCGTTTTCGCGTTTTATGGCCATTTTCATGAACTATTGACCATAGTTTTGGGGTTCTAGGGCGATTAACAACGATTGTAAGACCTGATAAATGGTTGAGAGTTATCACCAAAAGCTCGTCGTTTTCTCGTATTATGGCTGTTTTCAGGAGCTATTGCCCATAGTTTTGGGGTTCAAGGGATATTTGCATGGACCATGAGACCTGATACATGTTTGAGAGATAGGGCCAAAACATCGTCATTTTCGCGTTTTATGGCCGTTTTCATGAGCTATTGGCCACATTTTTGGGGTTCCAGGGCGATTTACAGCGCCCATAAGACCCAATACATGTTTGAGAGATTCGACCGAAACCTCGTTGTTTTCACGTTTTATTGCCGTTTTCATGAGCTATTGCCCATAGTTTTGGAGTTCAAGGGCGATTTGCATGGCCTGTAAGACTAGATACATGTTTTAGAGTTATTACCAAAAACTCATTGTTTTCATGTTTATGGCCGTTTTCATGAACTATTGTCCACAGTTTTGGGATTCAAAGGGGACTCTGATGCATGTTTGAGAGATATGACCGAAAACTCGTCGTTTTCGCGGTTTATGGCCGTTTTCGTGAGCTATTGCCCTTAGTTTTGGGGATCAACAGTGATTTGCATGGCCAATAAGACCTGATGCATGTTTGATAGATATGACCAAAAAATTGTCATTTTCGCATTTTATGGCCGTTTTTATAAGCTATTGCTCACAATTTTGGGGTTCCAAGGGGACTTACATCGAATGTAAGACCCAATACCTGTTTTTGAGTTATGACCAAAACCTCGTCGTTTTCGCGTTTTGTGGCCGTTTTCATGAGCTATTGCCCATAGTTTTGGGATACCAGGGGGATTTGCATGGCCCATAAGACCTAATGCATGTTTGAGAGATATTACCGAAAACTCGTCGTTTTCTTGTTTTATGGCTGTTTTCATGAGGTATTGCCCACAGTTTTGGTGTTCTAGGGCAACATACAACGACGGTAAGACCCGATACATGGTTGAGAGTAATGACCAAAAACTCGTTGTTTTCGCGTTTTGTGGCCGTTTTCATGAGCTATTGCCCACAATTTTGTGGTTCTAGGGGGATTTGCATGGCCCGTAAGACCCAATACATGTTTCAGAGATATGACCAAAAACTCGTAGTTTTCGTGTTTTATAATTGTTTTCATGAGTTATTTCCCAAAGTTTTGGAGTTCTAGGGGGATTCTCATGGCCCGTAAGACTCGAACATGTTTGAGAGATATGACCAAAAACTCGTCCATTTTGTGTTTTATTGTCGTTTTCACGAGCTATTGCTCACTGTTTTGGGGTTCTATGGCGATTTACAACGACCACAAGACCCGATACATGGCTGTTAGTTATGACCAAAAAACTCGTCATTTTTCGCATTTTATGGTTATTTTCATGAGTTATTACCCTTAGTTTAGGTGTTCAACAGCGATTTGCGTGGCCAAGACCTGATGCATGTTTGAGAGATATGACCAAAACCTCATTATTTCCGTCTTTTATGGCTGTTTTCCTAAGCTATTGCCCACGGATTTGGGGTTCCAGGGCGATTAACAACGATTGTAAGACTCGACCAATGTTTGAGAATTATGAACAAAAACTCGTCGTTTTCGTGTTTTATAGCCGTTTTCATGAGCTATTGCCCATAATTCTGGGGTTTCAAGGGGATTTGCATGGCCCGTAAGACCCGATACATGTTTGAGAGATATGACAAAAAAACTCGTCACTTTTGTGTTTTATGGCCGTTTTTATGAGCTAATGCCCACAATTTTTGGGTACTAGGGGGACTTACATCGAACTTAAGACCCGATACCTGTTTTTGAGTTATGACCAAAACCTCGTTGTTTTCGTGTTGTGTGGCCGTTTTCATGAGCTTTTCCCACAGTTTTCGGGTTCCAGGGTGATTAACAACGACCATAAGACCCGATAAATGGTTGAGAGTTATGACCAAAAACTTGTCTTTTCGCGTTTTATGGTCATTTTCATGAGCTATTGCCCACAGTTTTCGGATGCCAGGGGGATTTGCATGGCCCATAAGACATGATGCATGTTTGAGAGATATGACCAAAAACTTGTCGTTTTCGTGTTTTATGGTTGTTTTCATGATGCATTTTCATGAGACATGATGCATGTTTGAGAGATATGACCACAGTTTGGGGGTTCTAGGGCAACGTACAATGACCGTAAGACCCGATACATGGTTGAGAGAAATAACCAAAAACTTGTTGTTTTCGCGTTTTATGGACGCTTTCATGAGCTATTGCCCTTAGTTCTGGGTTTCAACAGCAATTTGCATGGCCCATAAGACCCGATGCATGTTAGAGAGATATAATAGGAAACTTGTCGTTCGTGTTTTGTGGTCTTTTTCATGAGCTATTGCTCACAGTTTTGGGATTCTAGGGCGATTTACAACGACCGTAAGACCATACATGGCTAAGAGTTCTAACAAAAAAAAACACCGGTTTTGCGTTTTATGGTCGTTTTTATGAGGTATTGCCCATAATTATGGGGTTCCAGGGCGATTAACAACGACCGTTAGACCTGATACATGTTTGAGAGTTATGTAAGACCTGATACGCATTTTATGTCCGTTTTCATGAGCTATTTCGCACAATTTTGGGGTTTCGGGGAGATTTATAGCGACCGTGTGACCCGATACCTGTTCGAGGGTTATGACCAAAACCTCGTCGTTCGAGTTTTATGGTCGTTTTCACGAGTTATTGCTCACAATTTTGGGGTTCTATGGCGATTTACAAGGACCGTAAGACCCGATACATGGCTAAGAGTTATGACCAAAAAAACTCATCGTTTTTCGCATTTTATGGCTGATTTCACGAGTTATTGCCCCTAGTTTAGGTGTTCAACAGCGATTTGCATGGCCAATAAGATTTGATGCATGTTTGAGAGATATGAACAAAACCTCATTGTTTCCGTGTTTTATGGCCGTTTTCATGAGCTATTGCTCACATATTTGGGGTTCTAGGGCGATTAACAATGACCGTAAGACCCGCTCAATGGTTGAGAGTTATGACCAAAAACTCGTCGTTTTCGCGTTTTATAGTCGTTTTCATGAGCTATTTCCCAAAGTATTGGGGTTCTAGGGGGATTTGCATGGCCCGTAAGACCCGGTACATGTTTGAGAGATATGGCCAAAAACTCGTCTTTTTTGTGTTTTATGGCCGTTTTCATGAGCTATTGCCCAAAATTTTGGGGTTCTAGGGGATTTACAGCAACCGTATGACCTGATACCTTTTTGAGAGTTATGACTAAAATACTCGTCGTTTTCGCGTTTTTTGGCTGTTTTAATGAGTTATTTCCCTTAGTTTTAGGGTTTAACAGCGATTTGCATGGCCAATAATACATGAAGCATGTTTGAGAGATATGACCAAAAACTCATCGTTTTTGTGTTTTTGGCCATTTTCATGAGCCATTACCCACAGATTTGGTTTCCAGGGCGATTAACATAGACCGTAAGACCCGATCAATGGTTGAGAGTTATGACCCTTCGGGTTCCCCCCTCCACCTATATAAGGAGCACCTCCTCCTCCACTCTCGTACCTCCTCGTGAAGGATCTCTCTCCCCCTCTAGTAAATTCCCCATGGCTTCGGATTAGCAAAGTACATGTTCTCAATGGTTTCTCTAGAAGGATCTGTTTCTTCCGCTGCTTTGGTGGAGCGAGGAACGGAGGTTGTCAGGGTACTGGACGTGTGTGCGATCACGGATGTGCTGGTAGTTTGCGGTGCTGGACTTGCTGGTGTTAGACTTGCTGGACTTGCTGGACTTCATCACGATCTTGGGATCGGCAAGTGAACAACTATAACATCCATGAGAACCATTCTCGTAATGCTTTGTCGGTCTTTAAGGGTAAGTTCTCTATGGATGTATATCCACATGTTTTCTTGTATCTAGATAGATAGATCTTGGTGCTTAGTTGTTCATATCGTAGGAATTTTTTGTTTTCTATGCTGCAAACCCAACAGTGGTATCAGAGCCGGATCTATGCGTAGATATTTGTGAGAGTAGAACACATAAGAGTATGTGGGCCCTGATGATCATGTTATTGCATCCTTTTATGTACTTTGGATATTAGTGGCATAGTGGGATGATGCGGCCCAGACTAACTTTACATGTCCTCGCACAGGAGACTTGTTCCACGCTTGACATGCAACTAGTTTTGCATAAGTGGCTAGCGGATGTCTATCTCCCCCACTATAGTTAATATATGATTTACAACGGGTTGCTAATAATTTGGTTATCATCGTCGTCGTACCATGTTCCTAGGTAATAACGGTTCTATCTTCGAAATTCCTAAACCGCGTAAAACATGTAAAGGATAAATTAGAAGCATCTAGTTTAATTGTTGTTGGGCAAGTGTTATGATATGGTAATGTTATGATTTGAAGTATGGTTTGATACTCTTGGAAATTATAACATACCAAAGTGTAAGCTCCATAGACCTTGGCCTTACACATATAGGAATGATAAAAATCATACCATGATGCACAAAATAGTGATCAAGTGCAAGAGCCATATCATATCACTTTTTGCATATGATCTTTGTTTGCATCTTATTTTGGTTGTATAGCAATTTAGTAGCATTATAAGATGGTCCCTCTTTTAAAATATCAAGATAAAAATATGTTCTTCATTTAGTATGCACCATTAAGAAAGTTCGTCAGTTCAAGTCACCACGTGATGATCGGGTGTGATAGACTCGATGTTCACATACAATGGGTATAAGACGGTTTTACACACGCAGGTAATAAGGTTCTTACTTGGCGAGACATGGACTCGAAACACGAACTGAAAGGTAAAGCATGAGTCATATAGTTGATATGATACCCATATTGATGCTCGCCTTTGAAGTTGCACCAATTCACGTGATGATCGGTCTTGGTGTAGTGGATCTGATTCATGTAGAGCTTCGAGGCGCAACACTTGGGAAGCTTGTCTTCAACGTTATACGCCTTACTACGTAAGGCGTGCCACGGTATTCAAGGGTATGAACTCCGTCATCCCTCTCTGTTACTTATGTCTATATAGAATAGATCTTGGTTGTCGTGTTCGCATAGCTAGAAAATTTTGGTTTCCTGCTGCGAACCCCGACAGTTAGAGGCCGAGGGCGCCATGCCCGGATGATGAAGTTGATGATGCATCAGATGAAGTGGGGATCCTCTCGATACCCTCCAGCCTACACCTGCACTGCCCTAGGAAGCGCGTCGGGGCTCTAGTGAATCATGCATGTGTGCAGCCTACAATCTTTGTGTGCGCAGCCTACAATCTTTGTAAATTTTGGGAATTTTTGGAGAGCAGCTAGGATAGGCACTAACGTAGGTAATTGCTAGTCGCCGCGCACGAAATAGGGGGCCAGAACCATGAGTTGCTTAGGGTGCCTCCGATATATGGGTGAGGTTCCAAACTCCTTTTATTTATCTTTAATAGTTATTTGACTCCTTCTAAATGTGTTTAAATCTGACAAATCAAACAAACATTCCTAACTTACCTGGACTTGACTAGAAAAATATCATACTCACGCCGTACCCAAATAGGTGTCGTATGAACTTAGTTAAAAAATTAACAATTTCTAAGTTTGACCGAACAAATTGATAGAAATATAAATACTTACAGTAATTAATAAGTACATTATGAAAATATATCTTATGATGGATCTATTAATATTGATATGGTACTATAGATCTTTATATATTTATGTATAATACTCTGTCAAACTTAGAAAACATTGACCATTTAACTAAGTTTATACGCCTCTTATTTGGGGATGGAGGGAGTACATACTTGACAAGACAACTACACACCATTATGACTGTGTTATTTGAAATCCAAACAATCATGCATATATATAATAAAATTCTCTTGAGCGAGACAAGCTGCAACATATAAATTCCGAGACTAGACTCCATCCAATGTCTAGCCAATGAAAAAAAACAGCGCGCTATTTTTTTAGTGTGGCCCTTCTCTATAGTCATATATGCTATAGCGTGCTAATAACATGCCTGAATATAAAGGATCTTAGCAAGAACGAGGGATACAGTGGAGCATATAGATGTTTTAGCACGATCAGTTATGTTTAACAATCAAGATTTACATCATATGTTTGTTTTACTCCACACTCCTCGCATCTCATATATATATATATATATATATATATATAGGAGAAATATAAGGTAACAGACACGATTCCAATATTAACCATAAATGGTCTAAATCAGATATAAATGCTCAAGATATGGTTTGATTGCACCGAATATCGATTGCCTAACACAAACTGATGTTTTTTTTTTTGACATAACACAAACTGATGTTATGAACGTACTTGAGGACAGTGTTTCAGACTTCAGAGTTCCAGTGTTCAAACTGAAGTGATTTTTAGTGTTGGCCAAGGCAAATAAAATTTGACTTGCCATGGTGCAAGTCTAGAATCAGCATCAGTCTTGCCCGTCTGCGCCATGAGCGTTGATGACCTGATACGGTGTTAATTTCTTCCTAAAGATGGTGCATTCGTGGCAGCCTAGGCACATTATTTTCTATTTATGCAGTTTATTTGGAATAATACCTGATGACCGCCTGAAGCGTTAGTGAAAAAAAATCGGGACAGTCCTATAACTCTTGATAAAAAAGAATGTATATGTATTGCAATGAGAGGACTATACATCAATCTTAGAAATTTCCTTCAGATTTTGTCAGTTCGGTCCTCTCCTTTGTTTCCAAGTTTGTTACAGTCCAAGCTTTCTCTTGCCATAACGTTGTTACTTTCAGAAAAACATCATAATTTGGCACAGACAATGAACCATAAAAATAGCAAGAGAACAAGATATTTTATGAGCACTTTTACGGTACCCTGAAGAAATTACAGACCGTTCATTTATCTTAATCTAGTGGTTAGTATTAACTGGTACTCCAAAACCGGTTGAAGGAGTACCACCTCAAAAATCGATGGAGTACCTTAGTGTTAAGGGTAAAACAGTAATCAACAACACTGATTCTTTTCTCTCGGTTGTTTGACACCGTTTTGAGCTCGCGGCGGCGCGGTGCCGGCATAGCTGACGCCGACCATGTCTCGCCGAACCTGATCGCTAAAGATATGGAGCGGCGCACGTCGCTACCCGTGATGCCTTCGTTATGCTTTCTAAGCTTCCGCACGCATCAACTCTGGGTGTTGCCGCTGCTTGTGGTCGTCTCCCTTGTACTACTCCATGAATGGATCGGTGATGCGTACATCAATTATTACGATTGAATTCACTGTTGTGCCGTTGAGGAAATTACACGGCTAATCAATCGGGTACACTGTTGTGCCGTTGAGGAAATTACACGGCTAATCAATCGGGCAGACGAGACGGTTTGCGACGGAGAGGCCGCGTGCGATGGAAGGCGGCGCTCGATCCAGAGGAGACGCCCCTGCGCTCGATGAGAGAGAAGCAATCTGCAGGCTTCGTCCGGAGACGGCGGCTGGGCAGTTCTATCTAGGGAGATTATCTATCATAACTACCCTCGTTAGCAGGGATAAAAAAGTCTGTATTATCCCTATAAATGAATGGTTGGATTTCCCTGGTACTCCCAACCATCTCAGGGAGTACCAGGGTACTGTAAAAATCCTCTATTTTATTTATTTCAGTGATTTGTCTGCAATTTTTCTAATTACCTCATATATGGCCTATGCTGTCTGGGTGTCATTTGGCTACAGACTTCAGCCTAATCGTTCACAACATAGACATTAAGCCCTCGTATAATAACTTTTCAGAGACTTAAAACAGTAATGATTGTTTGATAGCCTGATGCAAGCTACTCTACCGGTCAATCTTTATTAGTATGAAATCTCACGTGACATTGGTACCCTAGGGAAGTGTTGTGCGTCAAGTTGCGGCTCCACCACATCAACGATCAAGCAAGGTGATTTGTGCTTCTGTCTGTCTCTCTCATGCATGATGACTGTAACGCCATACATGTCTCATGAACTAGGGAGAATTCCTCATTAGACGGTGAATGGTGGCAAAGGAGGAAATTTTTCCAAGAAGGCTATTCATGTGTTATGTGCAAAGATGGGTAGGGTTGAAAACAGAAAATTTCGTCTGTTTCTGCACAAAATGGAAATAGAGAGCAAAACATCTGGAAATTAGGGATCTTTTTTTCTACCACTACTATCCCTTTGCAAAAGCTTGTTGGTAATATATGTGGAAAACATCTAGAACCACTTGAACTGCATTTCATGTTTCAAACTATATATTTGAATAAACCTTTCTTCATGGAATTGATCATGCTAGGTGCTTGGGCTATATGGAAGACAAGGAATACTTTCGTATTTCAAGGTGTTCGGCCAAACATGTGCATATTAATTTTTACAACCACGGCAACTTTCAAGGAAGATATTTGGTGGCTTAAGTTCAGGTCAACTAGGAAAAACTAAACTATTTTTGCAACTTGGGTTGATAGCTTCATTTGATTTTTCTTCTCTTTCTTTCTAATGCACAAATATCATGTAGATGTTGCATCTTAATATCCAAAATATATAAAAGATGAAGCACAGTTCTACTGTTCTCTGCAAGAAAAAAACCATGGGGTTTGTATGACACTTATAAATAGAGTTCTCTTCCATTCACTATTCAAGAAAAAGCTGACCAATTTCTACTGACCATAAGAATAAAGCATGCACGTCGGTGTCGATCCCCCCCAACAAGAAAACACAGAACATACGTAAGTGCGCAAAGAATTTTCTTTTTTTGTTTATAGATTAACCAACTGTTTAGTCATCCATCAACCTCTAGTAACTCGGCTCATATGCATAGACGAATTCATGATTACATCAAAGTCTGAAGAAAGCCTGAAAAAAGCTAGTAGTATCATATAAGTAAACAAGAACATAAACCTAAGCATGTTCTAGCTGCAGCCCATCGATGTCAGCCACGTCTATGTTGACCCAGCCGTCACTCTCACTCTCCTCTTCCTTCTTGTTGATTCCATCATTGTCATCCTCCGAACTCGCAGACTCTTCATCCCCCTCCTCCTCCACCTCCGACTCCTCATCCGTGTCTGGATAAAGCACGTAACCCTCGAATTGGACGACGATAGCATCCTTGTCGTTGTCATTGTCGGCATCAGAGTCGCCTTCCGGCCGCATCACGTAGAAGCGGCACTCCTCATCCAGCACCACCGGTGTCTCCAGCTCCACCTCGGTCACCTCTGATGACAGTTGCGCGAGCATGATGTTCCGAGTGCCCATCTTGACTCCGGCGGCTGCCACGACGCCCTGGCCAGTGGCGCTCTCCGGGTCGACAAGGAAGATGTGGGTGACCACGAAGGGCTCGTCGTCCCACGGACTTAGCGCAAGCTCCTCACCGATCTGGAGCTGCAAGGCCATGCGGTCATCCTCGTCCTCCCCATCATCGTCATCCTCCAAACTCGCGGCCTCTTCATCTCCTTCCTCTTCCTCTTCTGACTCTGACTCGTCCGTGTCTGGATAAAGCACGTAGCCCTCGAACTGGACGACGACCGCACCCTTGTCGGTGCCGGTGTCGACATCGGCATTGCCTTCTGGCCGCATCACGTAGAAGCAAGACTCCTCATGCAGCACCACCGGTGTCTCCAGCTCCACCTTTGTCACCTCTGACGACAGTTGCGCGAGCATGATGTTCCTCGTGCCCATCTTGACGCCGGCGATCGCCACGACGCCCTGGCTGGCGGCGCTTTCCGGGTCGACAAGGAAGATGTGGGTGACCACGAAGGGCTCGTCGTCCCACGGACTTAGCACAACCTGCTCACCGATCTGGAGCTGCAAGGCCAGGCGGTCTTCCTCCAACAGCTGCTCATCCATGGCCATGGCCTTGCTTGATGGATCCATCGTCGAGTTACAATTGCACTACTGGAACGTTGTATCTCAACCTCGTTCGTCGTGAAACGGAACTCGATTGCTTTGTGCACAGCCTCGGGGTGTCTTGTGTGCTTATATTGATGGACTGGGCACACCGATTCTGACTGGCACTCGGTCGATCAGGAGGTGATTCGACTCGGAGTAAGCGCACCGATTGGGATTACAATTAGCGGTTTAGCAGTCAGGCTTTGTCAAATGGATGGTTCTTTTATTTATTTATTTTAGAGAAACTAGTAAGCATGCACGTGCACGCACGTTTATACAATCACTTGAAAACATTTTTTTTTCATTTTATTCTTTCACGCGTCCCAACACTCCTTCTCATTCCCTCTCAAGAATTCCGAAGTCTTTTTCTCGGTAATTCTCTTAGCCAGAATAATTAAAGTCTCGGACGATGAAAACAATGGTGAAGCAGAGACATTTTTTTTTGTCTTTAACACACACAATCACCACTCTACAAAGTTTCTATAAGAGTTCCTTTAGAGCTCCTTCATCATATTGAAGAGGCGTACAATTGTGATGTATATATGTTGACACTAAAACTGAATAGTCAAAACTTAGGAGTAGTTGCTAATGAAAAATAATCCGAAGGTTTAACGAAATCATTTATCACCGCCAAAAAAAGGCCACCTTGCTTTCTCCATGGAAGCAATTATTTAAAATCATATTAAAAAATATTAATTCAAGATTTTCCATCGACATATTCAAAATTCAACCTTCATTTTACATGTAGCACATATACCGACTATGTTATCACCAAAAAGGGAAAATGTCAAAGTGAAGCATATAAATAAATAAAGGAATCAGCAATATTCAATAATACAACGCATAAGAAGCTAGGTAGCACAACATCTTGTTACATCTTACTATCATTCCCTTGAACAACACTCTCGATCTAGCTTGCATCTTCTAGCAAATAAAAAGCTAGCTTGAATTTGCAATACAAATTTAGCACTCTAATTCTTGGATTTCTCAATTCCTTCATGGTGATATTAAGGCTATGGTGATTATCTATGTTTTCTACATAGCATGGCCTTTTGCCGACAACACTTCAAAAGGTACATGATGAAAGAAAAAATCTAACGTAAATAAGCATTGCTTATTACATAAGCAGATCTTTCAAACGTATAACCTTTTTAATGGGTCAGCCCTTCTTCAACATCACCAGTCACACCATAAACCATCCCAATCAGATCTGCTCAATAGCAAAACAAAAAACTTCAAAAACTTCGTCTTAAAGAGTAAGGTATATATGTAAGGTGGAAAAGCAGGACACATGTGAGACGGCCTGGCATGCTTGGGGGTTGAGAACTGATCTATAAGATACAATGCATAGGTGCGAAGGGAAACTATACGTCGACACCATCCCTTTCAACAAAAGATGTGTGCTTTGTCAATTTAAGCATGTATTGAGCTTCCACTGGGTTAAAGACATATGTCGTAAAGAAAACCAGGTATTTACGGATTTCATCGATCCTTCCCTCATGTATATCAATGAGATGATGAACAAAAAATTCTTTCATAATGATAAAAACTGAACGGTGCAAGAGGATATGAGCAATTCAACACATCAAAAGTATGGACAAATTGAAGGAAATAGACACCTGCCATAGAGGAAAACCAGATTTGTGTTCCATTGTCAGTTTCACTTTGATTGTGATATACCAAAAACACTTGTAAGTAACAGACTACCCTTACTGGGAAATAGAATAACAAAATGATCACAATTTGTTATGAGGAATGAGCTACTAAATATAAAACAATCGTTAGAACTTACCTAAATATTTAAACAACTCTGACTTGTTCTTCAACACAAATAATTGGCCATAAAAAACTATCTAATATAATTTTATTATAACGGAAGAAAATATAAATATTTCCATGTATTATAGACTGGACTACCAAGGAACAAGAAAAAACAAAACTTTATCTTCAGATAATTCGAGGTCTTCAATGGAAATTATGAGTAATATATGGGTACAAAACATGAAATAAGTGACACTCACATCCTATTCTTGATGCTTATGATGATAAATATTTTTTTCACCTCGTGGCTTGTCCTTGTTTACTCCCATGTGAACCTCCTTTAGTAGAGGATTGATTATGTCGAGAAAAAATTCATCATGCGAATATCATGATTTGGTAACTAATCTACGACTAATAGGTGTTATAAGACAGTACACATGCATACTCAGTTCGGTTCGCTGTTCCAATAAATTTCTTCTGCCTCCAACATCTGCAACCTTGGATATAATCCATTACAAAAACTCACAAAAATGGCTATGGCAATCAAACGGTTCTTTACTTTCAAAATAGCCAAATGCATTGAAATTGTATATATTCCAACATATGAACTGCTATTTATTTTAACTTTTGCCTCTATAAGAGTGTGTCTAAGATTTATATATCCATTCTGCAAGAATTAAGGCATGAGACAGATATATAGCATCAGAATGTCGGAAACTTTGTGATATATAGCAAGTGTATGAAAAGCATGATAATATAAAACAATATCTCTGAATCAGATGACAACATCATATTGCACTTGAATGCATGGTAAAAGTTATATAACATCTTAGTCAACAATTTCAAAGGAAGCATCATATATGCACCTAACCTATTAATACCATACATGGTATAACGCTGCTCATAGGGATACTCGTAGTCACAAGTAAAGAAACCCAAAAATATACACCACCAAAAGAAGGCCTTTGTCTGTGTTTTAAGTCCATCTCATATATCATGCACCGGGTGCTTGGACCTTATTAAGAGCAACAAATATGGATGTTAAATCAATCCCCAAGTGTAAGCAAATGATTGTTTAGCTACAATACAAGATGCATAAATCTTAGATTGAAAGGAAATGTGTGAAAGCACACCAATCATTTTTTTAATAGGGAAACAATAGGGGAGCCACTTACGTGTGATTATTAGCATATTATTTTAAAGAAAAGGAAACAATGTATGTACAAAAGAAAACAAATACCAAGAACTAAGATATAGATGCAAGACAATCCACCGGGGGACATACTGTATGAAATACTTTCACTACAACCATCTGTGTTGAGATTTAATAAGGGCAAGCCAATTCCAGTGTCTAAACTTTTTCTACTGAAGTACAGATAGCTTCCCATCATATCAGAGGAAGTCATGTATAGAACTCCATCATTGGCATGTCGGTCCTGTATAAGATCATATCAAGTTACCATTACTCACCCTTGGACAAAAGAACCGGTAATAGCTGTCAAGGAAAAGCCCTTACTTCACACTATTCGGAATAAAAGAGAGCAAATAATCGTAAATGATCTTCTCATGATGTGCAGTGTATAAGGGTTATCAAAATCTCAGTTTAGTTTATGAATAACTCATTCAATAGATACCAGTAATTCATGCTTTTAAGAAAAACTAATGCACATGCTCTGATAACAATACGAAAGTTGGTTCCTACAACAAATATCAAGACCTTGAGCGAATCCGGATCCGTCGAAACTATTGAAGATCAAAGATCACAAAGTTTATGAAAGATCACAAAGAAATCGTTGCAATATGAATTTTAATATACCCAATTTGCTTTGCACTTTGGAATAACTACTTGCAATCATCATAGAAGATGCCAAAATTAGGAGCTAAGCAGGATAGCACCAGTACCGTGAGATGCGAGGAGATGAGATGGCCATGGAAACAGCGACTAAGCTCGAGAACCATCTGTGTCCCAATCTTGAGCAGGGTGTCGGTGGGCTTGAGTCCGGCCTTGGCGATCTAAGAGATGGGATCCAGGAGGTTGTCTACCCAGGAGGAGGCCGAGATAGAGGATGGCCGTGATCTCCTCTTGGTTCCTTCATGCGGCAAGGAAAAAAGGCCCCCACGAGTAGATGTGCGGCGGCACGACCAGGACGGTGACCCGCACGTCCGCGAGGAGGCGGTCGGTCGCCACAATGTCTTCGGGACACGCGAGGCTCGACGCCTCGATGGTACCTTCTCGCGCCTTACGAAGGGGCGCCACGATCAAGGGAGCCGACCGTGGGCGACGTGGAGGTGATGGTGAGGTTGAGGGGGAATGGAAAAGAGGATAGGAGGAATGGGGCATGGCGAGGGCCCTATGGTGGGAATGGGGAAGTGGGCAGAGGCGGAGCTGGAGAGGGACGGTGCGGTCGCGGCAGCCATGGATGGCGTGGCTGGGGTTCAGATGGGGCGGCGCGAGGACTAAACAAATCGGGGAGAGAGAGAGCGCAAGTACCGGCTTAGCAAAGGGATTCGGGTCACAATTTTTCCGTGAAATCGGGATGTGGGGAGGCGGACGAATATTTTCCTCTGCCGGTGGAGTAGATTCAGCCATCGCAAATTATTAAGTGCACACCATAACAAATTGGGTTGATGCTAGCTGTTAGATTTAGTTTGGTGGGTCTGATCATACGGTGGGTATGGCTTCGTGTGTGTTTTGTGGGGTGCCTTTAGATAAAATCATGTTTGCTTTTTATTAGTAGTGGAGATTTGGGATGGTTCTTGTTTCTTCTCATTCCGGCAATTTTGGGTACTGCACATATAATCAGTTATTAATCGCCCAACTTTAACACTAGTACTCCCTCTGTCTCAAAATAGATGTCTTATGTTTTTAAAATTGGATAAATCTATATATTAAATAGTGTCTTGATTCATCTAAATTTTGACAAATTTGATATCTATTTTAAGACGGGGGGAGTAAAAAAAAATTCGAATTGAGAAGCTCATCGCCCCATATTTTTCTTTTCTAAAACCGATAAAACACGGACACGTCTGTCTGCCAATACAGGTTTAGGAAACAGTTCGCTAGAAAGAAATACTCGTTCCGTCCATTTGAATTTGCTATATTTAAATGTATCTATACAACTCTGTTTTTAAATCCACGAATATGTAGCGTTGATGACAGCTCTGCTCGATCCTGTAAAGGAGTTGGGAGCCTGAGTGATTCGAACGGGTCTGAACCTTGTTCAAACAGTTGTGGTGCTGTTGAATCTGGTCAATGATTACAGTGGTCGGAATTCTCTGAAATGTTAACCTAGGGGCTTGTCGTTGTATATAGAAATGTTGAGTCACGTTCTAAAAACAGCATTCTTGGCATTCTGGACAGTTTTCTTTCTCTCTCTCTGTTATAGCTTGTAAGACCATTTGCGATAATGTAAAGCTCGATTGAGCTACGTCCTACATGCGACACAACATTACTGCACAATAAATGTTCATGCCAACTACTAGTAGAGTAGTGTGACGTTGCGCCCGCTCAAGTCATGTACATATCGATAGAAGTTAACCTTGTGAAGGGCTAACTCTTCCACATTAAGAGTCCCAATAAGATCCAAATTAGAAAGCTCTCGTCTCTTATGTTTTAGAGAAACAGCAAAATTCGTTCACGATGGAGAAAGCTTGACAATTATGACTCCGGCTACAAACTTGTCCCTAAATACACACGTGAAATGCTCAAGTTCTTTGGCAAGAGACTGTATCTCATAAGCCTGCTCAACCACGAAGCGGTCATCAGTCATCTTGTAGTCATAGAATTATTTCATGACATACAACTTTGTGCAGTGTCTGAGACCCCAAATTTGGCCTCAACCATATCCCACATAGCCTTGCTAGAACCAAGCGATGCATAAGGATCATCAATGTTTTCGCCAAGAACACTCAACAAAGCCGCCTTAAAGAGAGTACCGGTTTCCTCAAACTGAGCCTCCTCAACAGGAGTGAGTTCACCCTTAGGTTTGCCAAGAGTGACGACATAGCAGCTCATGGTCTGAAACCAGAGGACGGCTCTCCCGTGCCATCTCTTATACTGCATACACTCAAAGATTGGTGGTTTCATAACCAGAGGGCTGTTTGTTTGTATATCACATGTGTATTGATGTTTCCCTATCAATACAGTTATAGCATGATATAAAACTTAATCATAAACTTCATGACCGTCATCTAATATTTGACTCTAGGGCATATTCCCTTCACGGGTTTCCTGACGTCAGAAAGAAATATCCCGATAGAAGCCATCAGAGAAGAAATGTCAGGGAGGCAGACCGGATGCAGCCGATAGGAGAAACATTAAGGAGGCAGCAGGAGCAAATAAATGCACTTAGCCAGCAAGCTACCAACCCATCTCAGCGGCATGACGAAGATCCTGTATTCGATGCTACTGGCTCACCATCTTGGTAGAAAAGCAGCGTGGCTTCCAAGGAGCTCCCGGCTGATGATCTGACGATGGCTTCCACGGAGCTCCTGGCTCATGATGATGCACTGACAATGGCTCCTCGCTACCATGTGGATGATATCACGGAGCCAGCAAGTTGTGAGCTACATGTGAAAGTTGTGAACATATCCATGAAGGTGGCGGTCGTCTTTGCCTTACCTTCTGGACCTAGACCAACTTACCATTGCTCTTCGGTTCCAGATGGATACGTTGTTATCAGGGTGGATGAAGTTATGAACGGATTTGAACAGCTCAAGCTTGACTTCCCTACAGGTGAAGGGGATCTGAATGAAGTGGGAGAAGCTAGAAAATGCACCGTTATATGATAAAAGGAATACATCGTGCTTCCAAATTGAACGCCAAGGCCACTGACTTCTCAGAATAGCAATCCAGCTCAATCTCCGGTGCGTCTGCAGGCTCCACCGTGTCAGCAGACTCCGTGATACGTCGTAAACGTATCTATAATTTTTTATGTTCCATGCTTGTTTAATATCAACTTTGCTATGCTTTGTCTACACTTTGAGGTATTTTTATACATTTTCTAGGACTAACCTATTAACAAGGTGCCGCAGTGCCAGTTGCCTGTTTTCTGTTATTTTTGGTTTCAGAAAAGCTAGTAAGAAAATATTATCGGAATTGGACGGGACAAAAGCCGAAGTCCATATTTCACCGAAGAGAACACGAAGTCCAGAGGAGAGACGGAGGGGCGCCACAGGGCGGCCTCACCCTCCCCCTAGGCGGGGGCCCACCCTAGGCCGCGCCAGGGCAGGGTCTGGGCCCCCTGGTTGCCCTCCTGTCTCGCATCTTCGCCTATAAAAGCGTCTCGATGCCAAAACCCTAAGTACCCGATCAGACCTCCACAAAATAGTCAGTAGCCGCCACCATCGTCCCTAGATCGGGGGGGTCTGAAGCTCTTCCCGGCACCCTGCCGGAGGGGAGAGATCATCCCGGAGGCCTTCTTCATCACCATGCCAGCCTCCGGTATGATGCGTGAGTAGTTCACCCTTGGACTATGGGTCTATACAGTAGCTAGATGGTTGTTTCTCCTCCTTTGTGCTATCATGTTTGGATCTTGTGAGCTCCATTCATAATCAAGATCATCTATTTGTAATCATAAATGTTGTGTTTGCGGGGATCCGACGGATATTGACATTGCTATGTCATATTGATTATTGATTGTATCATGTCTTATTTATTATTGATTCTGTCATATCTGTGTTGTTTGTGATCTTGCATGCTCTCCGTTGCTAGTAGCTATCTTGGCCAAGTAGATGCTAGTGACTCCAAGAAGGAGTATTTATGCTCGATAGTGGGTTCATGCCTCTATTAAATCTAGGGAAGTGACATGAATCTCTAAGGTTATAGATGTGTTGTTGCTACTAGGGAGAAAACAACAATCTTTTGTTCATGGAACAATTGTATTGTTTACTTTACACACATTGCTTAATGCAGTTATCCGTTGCTTGCAACTTAATACTGGAGGGGGTTCGGATGATAACCTAAAGGTGGATTACTAGTTATAGATGCAGTTGGATGGCGGTCTATGTATATTATTGTAATGCCCAATCAAATCTCATAGGAATCATGATGTAACATCCTAGGATTTGCACCTAGAAATAAAGAAGACACGGGGTTGTGCATTGCATTCATGCATAAAAAAATCCAGGAAATTTTCGCGCAAAACTAAATAAGTTGTAGAGGGATCGAGATCTCTCTTGTTCCGGTGCAAACATCAAGACAGGTGCAATTGATTTTCGACATGACTTCTATTTTACTTTTGTGTTTGAGGGGAAAGCAAATTCAAATTTGAATATTCTAAAGATATATTTGAATTATAAAAGAATAGGTAAATGGAATAATAAATGAATTCCAATAATATAGAGATAATGGAATTCTTATCTATAAATAAAATATAAATATCTACAAGTTCTAAGTTACATTAAGAAAGAAGGTGTTTACTTTGTTATCATCATATACATAATCTTACAAGAATAAGCAACAAATACTACTTATAAATATTACCCCTAAGAATATTTTACAACATTTATTGAACACTAATATGAGTAAAGAATAAAACTTTACTTTAATAAAAAGAATACCATTATACAAAAAATAGCATTACTCAATATTACGATATTTTTACACTTTTGAATAAAATGAAGTTATACAATAATAATCCAAGTATATATACATATAGTATTGTTGTTCTTTTACAATAAAATAATGAAAGCAAATTACAGGAGACAAATAAATTGAAAAAGGAATTTCTTAAGTGAAATAATATTTATTACAAGGAAATATATATACAATATCCTTTACAAATGATAAAGTAAATTACAAAAGAAGTAAGTAAAATCTAAAACTAAATTAATCTTCACTTTCCCCATCTTTTGAATCTTTCATTTATATTTCTGATCTACACCTGCAATTAAAAAAAGAATAACAAAGAGAAAAATAAGAAATGGATTAGTGGTTAAATCTTTGCTCTCGGTCTGACAGTGAAATGCACTGTTGAACACATCATTGAGCTTTTAAATTGAAGGGGCAAGTTTCACCAATGTGTGTATCTGATCTTATCATAAAAAGAGGCTTCAGGCTTAGAATCATAAGCCAGGGGGCAAGTTTCACCTTGGTTTTGTTGGAATTATGCCCTAGAGGCAATAATAAAGCTGTTATTATTATAATTCTTGTTCATGATTATGTTTATATTCCATGCTAGAATTGTATTAAGCGGAAACTTTAATACTTGTGTGGTTTGTGAACAACACCGTGTCCCTAGTACGCCTCTAAGGACTAGCTCATTGATTAATGATGGTTAAGGTTTCCTAACCATGGACATGAGTTGTCGATTAATAATGAGATCATATCATTGGGAGAATGATATGATGGATGTACAAACTAAGCGAAGCAATTAGATCGTGTCATCGTGTTCGTCTTTGCGAAGCTTTTCTTATGTCAAATATTGTATTCCTTAGACCATGAGATAATACAACTCCCTGGTATCGGAAGAAAGCTTTGAGGTCATCAAACGTCATCCTATGAGAGGGTGATCATAAAGGTGTCTCTCAGGTGATCGGAAAGTATCTGTTGGGTTGTATGTATCGAGATGGGATTTGTCCCTCCCAAGTCGGAGAGATATACTTCGGGCCCACTCGGTAATCGATATCAACACCGCTTGCAAGCATGTGGTTAAGGAGTTAATCACAAAGTGATATCGGATTACGGAACGAGTAAAGTACTTTCTGTGAACGAGATTGAACTAGGTATGAAGATACCGACGATCGAATCTCAGGCAAGTAAAAATATCGCGAGGCGAAGGAATATATATATGGGATTGATTGAATCTGGCATCGTGGTTCATCCGATATGATAATCGATGAATGTGTGGGAGTAAATATGGGTTTCGGACCCATTGTTGATTATTGATAGAAGATCATGTGCATATTCTCGAACCAGAGGTCACACACTTAACGTGTCTCGGCGCTAGGTTATATTGTATAATTGGTTGATGAGTTTTTGTTAGGTGTCTCGTATTGGATCCGGGACATCACGAGAGGTTCGGAGTGGTCCGAGAATAAGATTCATATAAAGGCGGTGCAGTTTTTGGAGTTCGAATTGTTAGGTTAATCGGTATTGTCTAAGCTTCTAGAACCTTCCGGAAGGGGACCAACGTGGCCCCACCTTCCGGGAGGGGGCATGGGCCTATGAGGGAGTGCCCTTGCCACATTGGGCCAGGGGCACAAGGCCCCATAGGGCCCAGCCGGCCAAGAGAGGTTTAAACTCTAGATAGAGCTTCTAGAAGGGGGGTTTCCTTGCCCCCCACTCCTTGGGACCGCCGGCCTTGGCTTGGGGGAGGGGCTAGGGCTGCGCCCACCCCTCTATATATAGAGGGCTGGGGGCGCACCAACCCCCTACACCTTCCCCTCCAACCCTAGCCGCCCTGCTGCCTTCCTCTCTTCCTCCCGACCGCTTGTAGGCGAAGCCCTGCTGCAGAAATTCTCCACCAATTGCACTGCGCCGTCGTGTTGTAGATCCAGCCCATCTCTCCACCATACTTGCTGGACCAAGGAAGGAGGAGACGTCGAGGTGCTGCACGTGTGCATCTCACGGAGGCACCGCCACTTGTGGTGCTAGATCGGATCGGATCACGAGGAGGAGAAGCGAGTACGACTACATCACCCACGCGTTAACGCGTTCACTGCTTGAATCTTCAAGGGTATGAAGATCTAATCCAATCTCTCTCGTTGTTTGCATCTCCTAGATTAGATCTTGGCTTTCCCTCTGTTCGCATCCGTAGAAAATTTTGATTTACTATGCCGCGAAACCCTACAGGTTTTATATAGTAAACATATAAGAAGTAAAAAACCATCCAGAAATATCAAAGAAGTACTCGATCTAATCCATGAGTCACAGCAAGCAAGCAAGCAAGCTGCTCACACAACCATGCATATGGGTGTGCTGTCAACAAGGCAGCAGCCCTAGGAAGGAGACAGGAAAGCAAATTTATGTGCACAAAGGGGTGAGCCAGCCGTAGCAACAAACTACCATTTCACCTTCACACTTCAGAGCATATTTCCCATCTTATCATCTTATCATCAAACCAAGAATGCTTAGATCATCCCACCAAACCCACCACTTAATCAGTATCTGGTTGCTTACTTAAGCCTTCCAAGAGAAGATCAAGTGATCACAAGGAGGAGTAGATCAAGATCAATAACATCACAAGGAGGAGTAGATCAAGATCAGTAGCCTCACAAGGAGGAGTAGATCAAGATCAGGAGCATCACAAGTAGTAGTAGACCATGATCCCCAATAGGCCACCAACAATAGGTACCAGTCCAAAAATATCACTTAGATCATGCAGCACTTGTTCTTATTAGCTTGCATCATCAGATTCAAAAGAAATAATGGCTAGGATACAAATCATCCAGATCTAGCTACCCTTCAACTAGAGGTTGTCTAGGAGGATTAGAAGGAGACTTCTCTCAATCTTCATAGGGTTTCTATGCAAGGCTCATCACAGAGAAGTGTAGAAGACCAAAAAGAAAACCATAGTATTTGTTCTTAATAAATTTCCACCCCAGACTGAGCATCATAGGTTAGGGACAGATCCATCTAAAACTTTAAGGGCATCTAGATGGATAAAACTATGTTCAGGGCATTCCACAGTAACGACCCAACAAGTAGTAGATCACAGTAAGTTACTGGAATAGCAAAAGAAGAAATCATCTGCTAGCAAGCAGAATATGTGTCGATATCATTTCCCCAGACACAGAATCTGGGAATCATCTGTTAGATCACCTTATTTATACACATCAATAGGTGTATTTAAGCCTCAGCCTTTTTCATCACTGGCTAGAGAATTTTAGATCATTAGCCACATATAAATTCATCTCAAATCAGTGGTTCCATTTCCATTTATAAAAGTACTGGAAATGCAGCAGATCATTCTAGTTATAAAACCACTAGGCACACTCAAATCTGAGGTACCACAGTGACATCTACACTAACATAAGCCACCACTTGATCTTGCCACATCATTTTCCTAACAGATGTTCTAGGAATCAGGTGTGTAAATTATTTCATTATAGAAAAGTTCTATAAAACAGATCCTTTCTTAAAACCTCAAGCAAGAATCCATTCATAACTTGCTTCTACAAATCTTAAGCCTCAAATTAAGATATCATGGACTAGGGAGGGTCCAAACTTCTAACCAACAATGTTGTAGCATGGATGTATTTATAATCTAGTTCATATGCATCCTCCAGGGAGGTACCACATCAGCCAGAATAGTTGCTTAAAGCCAAGTATGGCATATATGCAATAGCCAGGAGACCAAAGAGGCACCACTAGCCTAGATGGCAGCAAGTCAGACTACAACAAGTGTCTTATTCCAAGTCCATCTACTGCAAGCTAGCTGATGCATAACATCTATACCTGGATTACATCAATAAACCCAAGTCAACCCCAGGCTGATTTACATGTTAATCAACTACCACATAGCTAAAAATAATACTAATGTGTCATCAGCCACTAGCAAGCCGAGGTCAACATATAAATGACAAATCAGGAAGTCATTTAGCTTAAATCAAACTAACCAAATACCCACAGATAATTTTAGTAGTAAAATTGACCCTAGAACAGAGTCTCAGCACAAATATGGATAGTTGTATCACCACTAATAGAGATCTAGATATAAACCGAGAAGGGAAGAAGCAGTATGACTTACAGACGGTCCTTGCTAGACACTAGAAGAGGAAGCAGAGATTGGCCAGCGATGAAACACACGGCGGCACGGGGAGCACATGAGGGCGCTGCAACCCGCTCCAAGTCGTGGTCGCGGTGGCCATAGGAGAAGAAAGCAGCAACATCACCAGCGCCGCACCACCACCAGTACCACCACCATGGGAAAGATGAGCAAGCCAGGTCGAGCAGAAGTACCGGAAGGCGAGACAGTTGGAGAGGGGCTCACGTTCTTCCACGAGCCTCAACCGAAGGCGTCGGCGCGAGAGCCGCACCGTGACCTTGAGCCATGGCGGCTAGGGTTTCGGCCAGGAGCGCGCGGAGCCGCGATTGAACCCAATCGACGGAGGAAAAGGCAAAGAGGGGGCGACGACGAGCCAACACCAAAGACACGGCAGTGACCGATGTACGGATTAGCCGACATTGGTCGGTAGGCACCGAAGCGGAGCGTGTCAGAAGAGAAAGCGAGGAAGAATAGGGGTATGTGTAGGAGATAAGAGGGATGGGTGAGATGGGACATGGTCTGGGTGACCCGAGCAAGGCCCAATTGGGCCAAGCTGGCCCATGCCAACCAAATAGGCCAGGATAAAAAAACAATTAGAATTTTCCAAAATAACCCTACAAATTTCTAAGAGTCCAAGAAAATACAGAAAAATCCTAAGCATACATATAATATATCAAAATGTTCACAAAAAGAATACCTACCTAAGAAAAATATAAAACTTCTTGTTTGAGTTAAATAAAATACCACTAAATATTAAAGCCATTAGAATTCTTAATAAATTATAACAAAATAATAAAATATCCCAAAAATAAATAAAAATCATTTTTGTGTATAAAAATAAATATACTATTTTATAAAAATACTAGCCTAATTTTTATAAATAAAATATGAAGTAAATATTTAAATACATTTAATCCATTATGGAATTTATATAAACATAAAAATAAAACTTAAAAATAAATAAAAATAATTTTTAAGATCTTAAATAAGTATATTATACTAGAAAAATATTAAAAATATTATTAGAAAAGTTTTCAAGATTTTAAAGTAATAAAGCCTGATCTACTACCCATTTTGTAAATACTTTTAAAACATTTCTTAAGTATGAAATAATCACAATTTTTATAAAACCTTGAACCATTAATTATCTAAGTACTAACTCCAAACTCATAACTTGAATTCATAATCAGGCATAAGTATAACTTTTAATTCTAAAATATTCTTTTAAAAATCTTCTTAAGAAACCTCTTAAATAAACAATGTGTATCACTCATATATAATATGGTGAATAATCATTATATTTTAACATTCTTAACATAACCTCAAATTCTAACAAATTACTGAGATCATCAAATTATACTTACAATGAATAAATACATATTATTTTATTAATAAGTAAAACAAATTTAATCTAATCATTCACTTAAATATAAAGTGAACAATTCCACACCTTAGTTATACCTATCATATATCCAAAACTTGGGAATAATTAAAATATATTACATCTTAAGTTTACTTAACCTTTTAAAGTTAACTTTAGTCTCAAAGCTTATAAACATCATGCCTAATAAATCACTTATGTTTTTTTATAGTTAACTTTGGTCTATTTAACTTACAACATAAAGCATCTCAAGTCCAAACTAATAAATCAAACGCCAAAAGACATTGATCATGTTCTATTAACAATGATGATTGTTTAAACCTTAGAAAGGAAATCTTTTCTTCAAATGTTATTATTTTTTCCACTTCAAGCAACAACTCTAGGATAGTTCTTTCAAACCTTAATAATCCAATACATAGACTTCTATCCTAATCACCAAATAGCAACTAATCAAAATCTTAAATTACTATTGCACTCTACTTTTATATCTTCTATATCAAAACTTAAAATCCCTATAGATGCACTTCATATGAAGTAAAAATTTGAAGATAAACCAACTCTTAAAGGAATCACCTAAGTTCACTTCACTTACAGTATTAGGAATTCACTTTGGGGGTTTTACAAAAATGCATAGCATTACTTATGCACAACAGCATATTGCTTCTTTAAACATTAGTCCTTACCGGACCAATGATGCATATTTCAAATATTGGATCTTACGTCGTCTCGAAGACCGTGAGTGCATAATCTTGCAATCACAAAAGGCAAGTTCACACTTGCTCATGTCCTTTGATTATTTTCTGTAAAGTATTTTACAAATCCAGTGTTGTCATCACCTGCATTTGAAAAAGGTCAGAAAACACTATTTTTATAATAATGTGATTATAGGTTATTTACCATGAGGTAATAACCTACTATAAGAGTTCCGGTGGTAAGGGAACATATTATCTAGGACTTAACAACCAATGTTGCCAGTGATTCTTGTGCCGTATATTACGCGTTGACCATGAGATTTGGAATGGGACGAAGAAGTCAAATGTATCTTTTCCCTCTCACATGGAGCTGGATGTGCGGGTCGTGGCTGTTATCACTCGTAGCGTGTATATTATATGGTAATTCGTAGAGGATATGCAGCATATGGGTGGGATCCCTCAACGTCCCACGATAGTTCTGGCATCTGAACGGTCTGTACAAACCATTGTCGTAATTCAATAGGTGGGCATGGTGTATACCAAGGAGATATGCAGGGTCGCGGAGAAGGCAGTGATTGGCTTGGATCTTAGGTTGGGCCTCAAACCAAGGAATTTTAAACGGGGACATACTCCCGGCCATGCAACAAAACCTAAGGTCTCTCATTGGTAAAGTGACGCACCTCTGCAGAGTGTAAGAACTGTAACTTGTTACTCCCTGTTCCAGGAAGGAGCTGCGAACACGGCGGAAAAGGAACTCCATGAAAGTTCTGGTAAACCTGTGAAGGCTGACGGACATAGCTTTTAAGAATAAAAGTAACCTTTGAAGAAATGTTTACGAAAACTTGCATGGCCTATTACCTATGGTCTGTGGCTATAGATATAGTGCATCAAACACTCCCTTTTCTAGTGAACTTGTTGAGTACGCTCGTACTCAAAGTATCTTCTTAACCCTTACTAGATTCTGAAGCCATTAAGACGACGTATACATCAAGGATGCTCTAGAAATCATCATCAAAAGCCCAAGCTCTTCAATGAAGTCAAGAAAGTCAACATATACACCAACTCAAGTGAAGACGAAGTTACTGAGTAGATAGGACTATAATCTCTAGCCATAGAACCTATTTCTATAGTGTATTGCAATAGCAGCAATGCCAGACCATTAGTTAAAATACTAGTCTTAATAGTATGATAGTTTTGAAGTTATTTATTTCTGATTCTTCTTTGTGAGAAGTTTCTGTCTCTCTCTTTAACCTAGAGTGTTCTCTAGATCTTGTGTAAAGAGTGGAGTTGTAACCTATAGTCATGTCTTGGACCTACTGTGTTTCTGTTGTACCACTCTGAGGGATGTAATACTAGTGAACGGTGTTTCATTGGTGTTATGTCAACGACTATAGTGTACTACATCATGCAGTGGTATGCTGGGTTACCGCACATGTTGTCTAGTATTTGCATTGTTATGCCTTGCTCAGTCCTGTCAATTGCCCCGCTGTAATTAGTTCACCCAGCATGTTATATTATTTATCTTAAGGAGAACATCTCCAGTGAATTGTGGACCCCGGTCCAATCTTTACCATTGTTACATCATCTACTGTTACCGTTTACTTTCTACAAGCAACCATTACCTTTCACTCTGTACGTTTAATCCTTTGTTTTTAGCAAACCAGTGACGTTGACAACCTCACTGTAAATTGGGGCAAAGTCTTGAGTTTGTGTTGTGCGGGATTCTAAGTTGTTAGCAACACCTTGGAGTTGTTTCCTTGCTCCTACTGGTTAGATAACCTTGGTTTCATAACTGAGGAAAAACTTGCTGTCGTGCTCATCATACCTTCCTCTTGGGGTCTCCCAACGAAGCTCTACTATTGATACACGTCACTCCACCGCGTCTATAGGCTCCACCGCCTCCGTCGCCTTTGCCGCGTTAGCAGACTCCGCCGCCTCAGCCCCGGTTGCAAAAGAGGAAGAGCACCGCCAATCCGGCGGCTAGTATTACAACGGCGAAGAAATCCTCAACAGGTACAAGGAAGAAATCCAAGGTGGCTCCTGCCAAGTTACCTTACGAAATGACTAATGAAGAAAATAAAAGGATCATGGATGAAGATGTGAAATGCCAGCTTGCTCCGAAACGGCCCCGTCAAAGCAGTATATAGCACCGAAAACAGTGGAACACTTTGTGAATATGCTAGAGCGACCAAGGCCAGAATATTTGTCATCAGACTATGACCGCTCTATTATCAAGTCACATTACGATAATATGCAGCGGTCGATAAGTAGTAGTGCAACAACCAGAAAAACAATTCCCCATCTCGGAGAACAGAAAAACCAATCATGCCCCCCGATCAACTGTTTTCTGATGGGGATCCAGAGGTTGCACGACTAATCGCAGAAACTGCTAGAGAAGCTGGTGTGTCTGTTGATCAATTTGTAGGCAATAGACATATCCAAGGCTGAATTAGCATTTAAAAACGAGTACGGGAAGCCTCTCGTCAGACTTGAGGAGCTCCCACATCTACAAACACAAATGCAAAATTTGCATCAGTGGTACTTGCAATCCGCAAAGGAATGGAACATCATGCTCATAGCGGCAATTAGAGAGAAGCATTATTCCGTGAAAACGACGAGATACACATTGAGTTTGAAGAATTATTTTAATTATTCAATAAAGACACCTTTGACAAATCTGTTTGTAAGTGATTTATTTCTATAATTTAGTCTCTATCTCATCTCGTTCATTGCATATATAATTATCCTCACTATATTTTTTTTGTATGCTATTATGTAGAATGAAGATTATGCAATATAAAAGAGGATAAATCTATGACCTTGGGTTCATTGACCTAAATAACATTCATGAATATACGGTAAAACAACACCCCAAGGACACAGAGGATTACTTTCTAAGGTTTTTAACGAAACAACAAACCAAAATAGAAATACTATTTCCTTATGATTTCAAGTGAGTGTTACTATCTTGTACACATTCGATTTATCTTACTCAATGTTAAGTGTAATTGATGAGTTATGCGTGCGCAGGTTCCACTTTATTGACAAAGGAGTGGTACTTGTCATGGACTCAAAACGTAAAAAGCATGAGACGTGGGCGGGCCTGATTGAAATGCTCCAGAGATAATTTTAATCATTATCGCACTATATCGGCATATTTTGTTCATTTCCTGATATCAAGTAATTAATAACATAACTCCTTTAATTATTTTGTTTGCGAGGCAGGGTTTGGAAACAGTTCACCAAGACTGTTAGGGCTGAATGGAAATATGATATGCAATTCCGAGATCTCAATGTAAATAGTAATATAGCTAGGTCACCGCATCTCTTCGATTCTTGTTTCAATACTATTATCATGCTTGATTATTATTTTGATTAAACTTTATTATCGTAAAGTGTTTGAGACAGGAAGACGGAAATAATTTATGTGGATACTACGTTTGCGAGTTCATTTGCCAGACGACCTATAAGCATGACAGAATTACGAAACAGTACGAAGTACGTCAACAATATTCACAACCTTATTTTATTACCATCAATTGTGTTGAGTTTCATTCATATATATATTGATCCCATTCTTTAAATTAGATCGAACAGATGCGGGATTGTCTCTAATAAATGATCGCGTATGAGCAATTTAAGAGAAATTGGTGGGATTCTTAATTAAGGAGGTCATATCTCCAAATGGAGAATACCATCAACAATTTATATTTGTAGTATAATAGGGATCATAAGAGAAATCCACATTGTATATACATGAATGTGTACTTTGTATGTCATATATTCGACCAAGCATGAAGAAAGAGGTCACTTCAATCTATATATTCACGACGATGTTGTGTAATGATTCCTTCATTGTACGTCACTTATGCCAAACCTCTCCCTCCTATACCGATTCTCCTGCCACGGCAGAAATCCGCCCCAAAACTCTGACGCGGCAGAACCTGTTGCCGCTGTAGCAGAATGACTAAAATGTTGTCTCGGCAGAGCTCATTTAGTCCCTGTTCGTGTCGTGTTATGATTTAGGAGTAAAGGTCATCCATCCCCCGAGGCCACGTGGCGTGCCTTTAGTACTGGTTCACGGCACAACCGAGACTAAATGGAGGGGCCTTTAGTCCCGATTGCGCAACCTGAACTAAAAGTAGTTACAAACCTAGACTATAGCCCTATTTTCCACTAGTGACACACACCACCATCGGCAGGTAGCTAACGACCCCCTCGGCCTCCCGCCGCCTCTCTCCAACTCGAGCCGCCAGCTCCCTCCTCGCCGGTCATGCACCTACATCCCCCTCTGTGTGCTCCATTCACCGCTGCCAGGACCGGACGTCCTCGTCCTTGACTCTCACTATCGATGGCCACCTCAGGCGCTGCCAATAGCCTCCCGCCTCCATGTGCGTTCTCCCAGGGATGCCCTCTCTCTGCTCACCTCCCTACCTCGTTGATTCGCGCAGTCCAGCCCCCCCCCCCCCCGCCCTGCCCAGCGACGTACTCCACATGGCCATGCGCTGACTGATGTGTATTTTGTGGAGGCGGTGTGGACGGGGCAGGTCGTGGGTGGAGTAACAAGAAGTATCGATTCAATGGCAATCTTTATATAAGCGGTGGCATTACTTGTAATAAAACAGCTAGGGATAATAATAGATAGATGGATAGATAGATACCAATTATGCGTAGCAAAATAAATCTCGGCTCGACGAGGCAAGCGAGGAGGAGCGTGCGTGTATATGTCTTCTCTTCATAAGCTTGTACAAGTAGCGAAAGAGCTCACCTAGCTTATAAGCTGATACAACTTTCACTCAACTAGTAATATAGGGACTAAACTTTTGTTACGCCTCTTGCCTTACATGAATGGGTCAAATAGGTCTCTAGGATTTCATATATCCGGTTCAGCGAAATTAATATGAACCGGACAGAATAAAAGATTAGGAACTTACAGTAACCATCCCGTGTCTTGGTCAATCACGATGACCAAACAAGTCTAAGACCAATAGCAAATGCTTCTACTTTAGGTACTCCCTCCGATCCATATTATTTATCGTTGAAACTGATGTATCTTGACATGTTTTAGTGGTAGATATATCCGTTTAGCGACAAGTAATATGGATTGGAGGGAGTAACATATAACGTGGCCGGGCCAAATGAGGAGAAAGATAGGACATATGATAAAACACATCTTTTTTAGAGAAATTAAATGGTGCATTAATAGACACATTATGGTAATACTTAATACTGGTAGCATTGCATATCTAGGAAGCAGTAAATGACAGTTATTACAAATATAAAGTAGTGATTCCAGATATATGAAAAATCAATCGAATTAATTGTTTCCTTATCTGTTATGCGTCTCCGTCTACATAAACAGCGTCGAAGGAGTAATCTGCATCTGCATCAACGCAAATTGGCAGGAGAACAAGGGCAGAAGAAACAAAAGGTTACCTACCAGTATCTCGTTATGGCGTTCTGCAAGAGCACCGCAATGGTTATGTGCATTGTAGTCCTTGTGGTCATGGCGCCCGCTGTGTTGTCTTCTCTTGACGATGGACTAGGTGCGCTGTTCTTCCATATTTTTCCCTTCCTTCCTTCCTTCCTTCCTTCCTTTCCGTCCCTTTCCTTCCTTTCATTTTTTCTTTCTTTATTTTTTCTTTCTGTGCGTAAACATAGATTTTTTGTTGTGCTATATTTATATACTCTGTGTGAATCTGAACGTGTTGACCAATTTTCTGTGCAGAGTTCTGCACCAGTATTAAGAATTGCAGTCAGCCGGAGTGTTTTAACCAATGCGTGCACGAAAATGTTCCAACGGACAAGGCCTATTGCCGGCTGCCAGAGCAATGCTGCTGTCCCCCAACAACACCTTAGGAGATATAACTTGCATGACTGCCTCGCTGCTGCCAGGATGTCAAAATGTATCTGCGAAATGCTGAAATTTGTAATCAATAAACGTTTTTTAAAATTGTGCTCAATAAAATTTTGATCTCGATGCATGATGTTGGCATATATTGCAATGATTAAGCGTGATTTGACATCTGGTAAATCTTATATGCTGATGAAACCTAGCATGTAGATTCAATGGTAGTACTACTACTTATCGGTTCTCTTTTTTCCGAAATCTTAAAATACATACATATATATGGACCATCTCATAAATTAAAACATGTTTAAACAAACGGAGCGACAAAAATAGAAAAGCTGGGAAACATTGTTGTTCTTGTAATCTTGTTCCGTTCATGGAACTCATGATCGTGGGTGCTAACCCAACTCTCTATCCTGTAATGCAATATGCAGAATTATACTCCTATGTATATATCTCTTCTGTTGTGTAGCTCTTTTATGGTGATTGGAGAGAGTACCATCCGGTACCATTGAGTAATACTATTTTTAGCCATTGATTAAGACAATTAATGGAGTTTTTTTAGGGATATTAATGGAGTTTATTAAGCCGTTGATTAAGATCCGGGGGTTTATATCCTTAGGGCATCCCTAACCGATCCTCAAAACTTTAGAGGAGTAAACCGACTCCTAAAACTTAGAGGAGTAAAAATACTTCTCTAAAGCTTGGAGGTTTCTAACCGAGACCCTATATTTAGACGAGTAAAAATGTTTTCTTTATTTGCAATGCAATAGGTTCATACATATACATATATAATCATTGATTAATAGTCAAATACATACCGATACAATCTGATGCACACAATACATACGGATACAACCCGAACAATCGGTTACATTGAGAATACTTACCGATACAAACCAACATAAACCAAACTATTCGAGTTATGCCATCTTAACAGCAATAGAACGCATAACAAGAATGTGCTATCTATTCAAGATCGAGTTAATCGATCTACCTTTTCTTGTCTTTTCATTAAAATTCTCATAAATCTTTTCCCAAAATTGTTGAAATGGTGTACGAACACCACTCTCTTCGTACAATGCATCATCTACATAGTTTAATGGTGCCATGCAAAATACAACCTGTTGTCTTCGTCCTCGGTCCATGTAAAATTTCTTGTACTACATTTGTATCAAAAAGCATGTAAGCCACAACTTCTTCTACTCCGATTTTAAATTAAGAAAAAGAGGGAAAAAATCACCTTTTTCCTCTTGTATTGGTTGCGGCCGGCGGTGTCGGCAATCCATCCACGGCAGCATCATCCGCGGAGACCGGCCCTGCATCCTCCAACTCCGGCTAGAGGTTCCGCGTGAAAACCAAACCCGTCGTGGGCGGTACGGGAGGCGGTACCAACCCCGGGCCTCGCGGGATCTATGGTGGGCGAGGAGGAGGGGGCGAGCCTCATCGCAACATTGGTATTGTCCGGCCTCCTGGGAGCCAACTTTGTGTTGCCGTGGTCACCGGAGGCGGCGCCGGCTCCGATTTGCGACGAATCGATGCTGACGGAGCCCGATTTGCGCCAAATCCCGGCGGCGGCCAGGGAAAGCTCGCTCTCCCCGTCAGTTCCAGCAACGGCGAGAGGCGGCGAGCGAAGGGAGAGGTAGGACGGAGGGACCGAGGTGGGGTCACCGGCGGCGATGCTAGCGGGAATGGGTGCGGCGGGTCGGGAGGCGGGAGGTTTTCTCGGAAGTGGCTTCAGAGGAGTAAATTTAGGAATCGGCCGCCACTTATACTCCTCCAATTAGTAAAGGTTTACTCCTCTAACTGTTTTTGGGATCGGTTAGATACGGCATCTAATAAATTTTACTCCTCTAGCCGATTTTAGGGGATCGGTTAGAAATGCCCTTAGAACCTGGGCCGAGTAGCTGCTTCAACGGGGCACGCGTCGCGGTGTGGCCGTGGGCGCTGATGATGTTTTCCCAGCGCAGCGGCAGGGCCCAGTATTACAAGCGCAGCTGCCTCACCGGCACCGGCCTTCGGCCGAAGGTCGACCAGAGCGCAGTGGACGGCGAGCTGTGCATGGCACCGTCGTCGACGACGTCGTTCAGGAACTACTTAGTCCTTGAGGACCTTGCAATGTCGGCTGCGTCATAGTTATACCACCTGGGCTCGATGGGATTGGCGCCGCGGGGGTTGTAGAGGTGAGTGTGTGGGATCGAGAATGAAGATGGTGCCTGGCGCATTGTACGCGGCTTTGTATTGGCAGTTGGACATCCATGCATGGCCTGCTACTTGATACGTTGGAAATGTATCTATAATTTTTGGTGCTCCATGCTTGTTTAGTATCTACTTTGCTTTACTTGTCTACACGTTGAGGTGCTTTTTACATGTTTTCTGGTACTAACCTATTAACAAGTTGCAACAGTGATAGATGCCTGTTTTCTGCTGTTTTTGGTTTCAGAAAAGTTAGTAAAGAAATATTCTCGGAATTGGACGGGACGAAGGACAAAGTCAATAACTTTCCGTGGGGAACAAGAAGTCCATAGGGGAGCCCGGAAGGCCAGCCAGGGGGGTCAGACCCACCCTAGGCGCGGGTGGACCCAGCCTCACGCCTAGCTAGGGTTTGGGCAGCCTGGCCGCCTCCCGGTCTCGCCCCTTCGCCTATAAGAATCCCACGATGCAGAAACTCTCAGAACCCGATCAGAAATCCACGAAACTATCTATAGCCGCCTCCACCATCGTCCCTAGATCGGGGGGGATCTGAAGCTCTTTTCGGCACCCTCACGGAGGGGAGATCATCCCGGAGGCCTTCTCTTCGGTATGATTTGTGAGTAGTTCCACCTTGAACTATGGGTCCATGTAGTAGCTAGATGGTTGTATCTCCTCCTTTGTGCTTTCATGTATAGATCTTGTGAGCTCCGTTCATGATTAAGATCTAATCTATTTGTAATCATGCATGTTGTGTTTGCGGGGATTCGATGGATATTGAGATTATTATGTTGGTTTGATTAATGGTTTTATATTTATGATTCTATCATGTTTGTGTTGTTTGTGATCTTGCATGCTCTCCGTTTCTAGTGGTTATCTTGGTCAAGTAGTTGCTAGTGACTCCAAGAGGGAGTATTTATGCTCGATAGTGGGTTCATGCCTCTAGTTTCCAAGGGAAGTGACAAAAATCTCTTCGGTTGTAGATGTGTTGTTGCTACTAGGGAGAAAACAATGGTCTCTTGTTCATGTAACATGTGGACTGTTTACCTTACACACTTTGCTTAAAGCAGTTGTCTGTTGCTTGCAATTTAATACTGGAGGGGGTTCGGATGATAACTTGAAGTTGGACTTCTAGTCATAGATGCAGTTGGATTACGGTCTATGTATATTGTTGTATTGCCCAATCAACCTCATAGGATCTTTGTGGCTAGTAATTGCATTGTTATGCCTTGCTCAGTTCCTGTCAATTGCCCCGCTGTAATTTGTTTACACTTCATGCGATGTTGTTTATCTAAGGAGAGCACCTCTAGTGAACTATGGACCCCAGTCCAATCTTTACCATTGATACATCTTCCACTGTTACCTGTTTACTTGCTGCAGACCACCATTACCTTCCACATGTTTAATCCTTTGTTACAGCAAACCAGTGAGCTTGACAACCTCACTGATTCGTTGAAGCAAAGTCTTGAGTTTGTGTTGTGCATGTCTCCGTGTTGCTTTCAACACCCGTGTGATGTTTCCTTCCTCCTAATGGTTCGATAACCTCGGTTTCTTACTGAGGGAAATTTGCTGCTGTGCTGCTTCATACCTTGCTCTTGGGGTTTCCAACGAAGCGTTCCACGACAAGTATTGGGCGCCATCAAGCTAATTTCTGGCGCCGTTGCCGGGGAGGCTAAGGACGTCTTGACAAGGGGAGTCCTTCACTTCCTTTCACTTTACTTTGTTTTTAGTTTGCTTTGTTCCTTTTGCTTGGTTTTGTTTGCCTCTCCAAAAAACCCAAAAAAAATTAGTCTAGTTTGGTTTGCCTGCCTTATTCAAAAACCCCAAAACAAATAGTTCTTGCTCTAGTTGCTGCCATGTCGGGGTCTGCCTTTATTTCCCCTATGGTAGAAATCTCCGCTTTTAAGCAAAAAAGTGAAGAAATTTTTAAGGAAGCTTGGTCTAGAATCTCTGCTTTCCAGAGGGAAACTGAGCCTGAGGTAAGCATCGGCTTGGTTATTGATAGTTTCTACCGCGATATTACTCTTCGTTATAGATATGCTTTGGATGCTATGGCTGAAAACGATTTTTTGCTTTGTACTGAGGATGAAGCTTATGATGCTATAAGAAAATTAATCATGATCTATGGTACACCTGGCAAGTCTGATTCCTCTTTTACAAGTATTTTTGCTAGGTTGAACCATCTTGAGACCAGCATTGCTGCCATGAATAGTTGCTATCACACTCTTAGGGCTTACCATGATTATGTTCCCACAAATTCCGAGCCTTCAAATTGGTTTTCCACAATTAAAGTCTCAATAAACACTACACTTTTTGATGCTCGCTGTGATATCATGTCTGAATTTTGTCTCATGCCTAAAGATATTTTTGATTCCCTGAGTCTTTGGGGGCTTATTGAAGGAGGAGAGGAAATCTATCTTACCAACAATGCCACTATATTGCACATTGGAATAGCTGAAGGTGTGTTTACAAAAATCTCAGGGAAAATGGTGTCTACTGATTATCTTGTTATTGAATGTGTAGGCAAGGGACAGATCACACTTGGAAGGTCTCTACTTAAACACCTTGGGGCAGTGATAGATGTTGGGAAAGGTATCATGCACTTTTCTCCTCCGGTAAGCAATCATATCTTCCCTAAGAATAAAAAGAAAGGTAAGAAAAGAAGGAACAAGAGGGACAATTCTTCATTTGAAAATACTTGATTCTTCTTACTTCTTGTGCCTAACTTAAAGACATTAAAGAAAAGTACTTGTTGGGAGATAACCCAAGAGTTTCCTTGAGTCTTGGAAGTTATTACTACTGTAATAACCTCTCTTTATCCTTTTTGTTTGCTTTTTGTGCCAAGAATGACCTCTAATGAGAGGGAACTAAGGTTTGGGGAGTTGCTGTCCCGAAACAGATTTCTGTCCTCCACCAAAATAATTCGTGAGCAGGCTTTGTAACTTGGATTGAGCTCAACATTTACGAATAAATCCCCCAGTATGTTGGATAACTTTCGTTAGTTGAACACTTTTTGATTTGAGCAACATAAGATGTTCAAAAAAAACTGTTTCTACCCGCTGGTCTGTTTTGACAGATTTCTGCCATTATTTGCATTTGCTTCTTATTGATTCCTTTTTTAGCTCTCTTCAGGTAAATTGAGTTTCTTTGAAGAAGTTACTATAGTAGCTTGTGTTTTTAGTGAAAAGTCTTGCTGTTCCAAAGCTTTGCCAGTGGTCTAATATCTTTTGAATAAGCTAATGTTGCTAATGAAGATTGTGTGAAGTTTTGTATGAAGGAAAAATTCCAGGTGTAGAAAGATAATGATGCAATAAGATGAAGAATGGACAAAAGATCAAGATTGGGGATGCCACCATGGTGTCACCCCAAGAAATATCCAATAAGTACAAGCGTCAAAGCTTGGGGATGCCCAAGGCATCCCCTTCTTCATCAATAAAAAGCTCAAGTCTGTCTAGACACTTCACTTTTATTGTTTCATGCACAGTTGTGTTGTTCTTGGAGCGTCTTAATTTTCGTTTGCTTTCCTTAGTTTGTTTAGTTTGCTTTAGTAGTTTGGACCCCCGTTATCGCTGTGTTGTTTTGCAAATAAGTTTGCTTGGTGTTGGGAAAGGAGTAGTAAGTTCTTGCTTGAAGTGCAAGAGGAGCTTGCATTGACTATGACTAAGACTTTAGCATGATATGCTAGGTGTTGTTTTAGCATTATGCTTAGTGATTATTGATGTAGCATGTCTTGTTCCAAACAATTGGGATTGATTAGTGTGCCTTGAAGAAATTATGCGTTGTTTTAGCATGCAAAAGCATAGTATTGTGGTATTCTCCTTTGATGTTTTGCTTGGGTTGACTTGGCACATGCTCACACCATGTTATGAATATGACAAGTCACCATTAGTCTCTATGATCATTTAGTCCTTGACTTGTAGTACCACTCTTTGCTTTGATTAGTATGCTTTGTTGCATTGCATGATTATGGCCATTATTGCTCTCTTAGTTGGTTGCTCCCAGTCTTTTGCTAGCCTCCACTTGTATGAGTAAGCTCTACTCATGCTTCCAACTCCCAAGAAACCAAGTTATTCCAAAGTGTCCACTATAAACTCCTATGCATGGTGTGTTACACCATTCCAAGTATATTCTTGTTTTCATATATCTTCCAATTAAAATCTATTTTGTTATGAGAAAACTTAGTGATTAAAGCCCTCACGAACTTGATGACACATTTTATTCTTTGCCCCTAATAAACTTGAACCATTGAGGCAACTTTGTTGTATATGCTTGCACTTATAAGTTGGGATTAGCAGAATCGTGCTGTCACGGGGAACGTTTTCAACATTCCACTTGTACCTTGTTGTACTTAGTTGATATCATGTTCTTTTGTATATGGATGTCACCAGTGTGAAATAAAGAGGAAACTTGTAAGTCCATGGAGTTTGTATCCTGTGTTAGAGAAAAGCCTGGGCCGCTAGCCTAAGCCATGCCTAATCATGGTGGAAACTTGCAGCATCACCATAGTGACATCTATGAAGCATTCTTCTTATAAAAAAAGAGAGACACATTGAGAAAAGAGGAAAGAGAGAAAAAAGCACCATATTCCCATGGTACATAAGAAGAATTTCTGAGATGCTCATTGTCTGCTTGCCTTGTCATTTTGGTTATGGGAAAGCTCATGTGCCATGTGCAAGGGGTACCCCGTTGGCGGTTCTCAATGATATGCAAATACTTACAGTGACAAGAACTTACCTGGACCCAAAGTTGAGTATGCATGAGGTGTGGCCCTCGTATTCAAGGGGCATGAGATTGCCAACTTATACTTCGTCAAGCATATACTCCTGCTTTGCCACTTTAACCTTAACCACTTCGAGATGCTTATGATAGGGGCAATGAGGGCTGGAAGCTAACTAGTACCATAATTTTTTGAAGCTCTTTTTGAAACTTGTAATCCCTTCTTCCTTTACAAAAAGGCCTTTCTTCCACCATTATTTTAGTCTCCACCTTCTACCTTTAGGCACCATTAAGAGAGCATAGTTGTCATTCTATGTGTAATGTTCCAAAGCTTATTAATTAATGCATATTGTGTTATTACTTGCTCTTGTGCTATCTGTTTATAGTCACCCTTGTGAACTTTGCAGGTGTCATATGCATTATATTGCCACTCTATGAGGGACAAGCTGATTGTCACTATGCTATGTTTTCTACATGTGAAACAAAAAAATGTTTTTCAATGCATGTTATTCATGATCTTTGTTTGTAGCTTGTCATGTTGCATGCATAGTTACTATGTCCTATTGTTAGAACTCCATCTTTTATGCACATGTTTAGAGTTCTTTGATCCCAGCTTTCAATGCTTGCAAATGGTTGGATCTTTATTGTGAGGGTGCATGTCACCTCAAAAATTATTCTTTTATCACTTACCTACTCGAGGACGAGTAGGAGTTAAGCTTGGGGATGCTGATACGTTGGAAACATATCTATAATTTTTGATACTCCATGCTTGTTTAGTATCTACTTTGCTTTACTTGTCTACATTTTGAGGTGCTTTTTACATGTTTTCTGGTACTAACCTATTAACAAGTTGCAACAGTGTCAGATGCCTGTTTTCTGCTGTTTTTGATTTCAGAAAAGTTAGTAAAGAAATATTCTCGGAATTGGACAGGACGAAGGACAAAGTCAATAACTTTCCGTGGGGAACAAGAAGTCTAGAGGGGAGCCCAGAAGGCCAGCCAGGGGGGAAGACCCACCCTAGGCGCGGGTGGCCCCAGCCCCGCGCCTAGCTAGGGTTTGGGCACCCTGGTCGCCTCCCGGTCTCGCCCCTTTGCCTAGAAGAAGCCCCGATGCAGAAACTCTTGGAACCCGATCAGAAATCCATGAAACCGTCTGTAGCCGTTGTCACCATCGTCCCTAGATCGGGGGGATCTGAAGCTCTTCCCGGCACCCTGCCGGAGGGGAGATCATCCCGGAGGCCTTCTCTCCGGTATGATTTGTGAGTAGTTCCACCTTGGACTATGGGTCCATGTAGTATCTAGATGGTTGTATCTCCTCCTTTGTGCTTTCATGTATAGATCTTGTGAGCTCCGTTCATGATCAAGATATAATCTATTTGTAATCATGCATGTTGTGTTTGCGGGGATCCGATGGATATTGAGATTATTATGTTGGTTTGATTAATGGTTTTATCTTTATGATTCTATCATGTTTATGTTATTTATGTTATTTGTGATCTTGCATGCTCTCCGTTGCTAGTGGTTATCTTGGCCAAGTAGTTGCTAGTGACTCCAAGAGGGAGTATTTATGCTCGATAGTGGGTTCATGCCTCTAGTTTCCAAGGGAAGTGACAAAAATCTCTTCGGTTGTAGATGTGTTGTTGCTACTAGGGAGAAAACAACGGTCTCTTGTTCATGGAACATGTGGACTGTTTACCTTACACACTTTGCTTAAAGTTATGCTGCTTGCAACTTAATACTGGAGGGGGTTCGGATGATAACCTAAAGGTGGACTTCTAGTCATAGATGCAGTTGGATTACGGTATATGTATATTGTTGTATTGCCCAATCAACCTCATAGGATCTTTCTGGCTAGTAATTGCATTGTTATGCCTTGCTCAGTTTCTGTCAATTGCCCAGTTGTAATTTGTTTATCATTCATGCCATGTTGTTTATCTAAGGAGAGCACCTCTAGTGAACTATGGACCCCGGTCCAATCTTTACCATTGATACATCTTCCACTGTTACCTGTTTACTTGCTGCAAACCACCATTACCTTCCACACGTTTAATCCTTTGTTATAGCAAACCGGTGAGCTTGACAACCTCACTGATTCGTTGGGGCAAAGTCTTGAGTTTGTGTTGTGCATGTCTCCGCGTTGCTTGCAACACTTGTGTGACGTTTCCTTCCTCCTACTGGTTCGATAATCTCGGTTTCTTACTGAGGGAAACTTGTTGTTGTGCTGCTTCATACCTTGCTCTTGGGGTTTCCAATGAAGCGTTCCACGAAAAGTATTGGGCGCCATCACTTCCGCTTGAACATGCTCTTGCAGAGCATGAAAAGCACGACACGAATCACGTGCCACAACCGACCGCGGGGCCATGCTCGGCGGCGTATGAGTATACAAAAGTAATTTTACTACAAGCTGAATGCCCGTGCGTTGACACGGCCTCACAACTTTTTGTGTTGCACATAATTTTATTGTTTATTTTGCAACGGGATCAGGGAGACGACATACAGAACGACTAGAAATCACCGAAACCTCACCTTCGGAAGGGATCTGGAGGGGTAATGTAACACCCTCAGAATCGGACCTATGCAAGTTTTAGCGAAACCCGCCAAACCCGCATAGAAACGATTCAAAGGTGCCCACCAGCTTTCGTGCGGGTGGAAAACGAAGTAATAACATTACACAACAGTCCTCGATGGGACCCACAGAACAGATATATATACAACAGCGACTCACTGAGTCAAGAATACAGATATAATATTCAAAGATCCAAATCACCTTGGAAATGACAGAGCGTCCGACTACGGACAAGATGCAAATGGGGCTAAGAGCCCTGAAGAATAACCAATGGCGTCCATAACCCTGCCCAGGCCAAGCCGGAAGGGTAACCCTGCTAACGACGTCGATCTCAAAACCTGCTTAAACAAAAGGGGTGCCGACAAAGGGCAAAGGAAAAAGAGGAGCGGTCAAGATCGAGGCCAAGACAGCGAGACTAGAATTCGGCGGTCCTCGCCTACATAGGTATGGTGGACTGAAGCGGCAGCACGCACTAAACACCCTATAGAGACTCGATACAACTAGCGGCTATCAGAGAGGGGTAAGAAAGACCTATCCGAAACCAACCTGATTCTAACACCAAACAAAACCATCCTGGTATTCCCCCTCGAGACCAAACGAGGAAGTCAGCCGAGGAACTCACACAGTTGGCAGTTTTATTTATTCAGTTATCGTTGCCGTAATTACTAGTCAGGTAAAAATAGTCATCCTGATAAGATAAGCGTAAGGCATTTTAGTTAACCATTCCGTAGAAGTTGCAACACTTACTAGTCGATTCAATTAGCATGAGATATCCCAAAACCCGGCTTGTTGGTACTTTTATTTAGCCATTCCGTTATAGTTGCGATTTACTAGTCAGATACAATGGTCGCAAGCGACAACCCAAACAAACACTTGTTGGCAGTTTTATTTAGCCATTCCATTATAGTGAAGCTGATTACTAGTCATTATAAAGTCAAGTTTATAGCACTACTTTAGTTATAGTTGTCTATGATCGAGATACTGTGCTCCAAGTCGTCCATAACCGCGGACACGGCTTTCAGAAAGTTTTACCCGGCCGGTGCAATAGCAACACACACTTTCGATCAACCTCGGAAAAACCAAATCAAAACCCAACGAGGCTTTCGACAAAGCAATCACAGGATTCAGAAATATTTCAGGGGCCACCCTTAAAGTAGACCAAGAACGGCCGGCTCCGAGACGGACTCAAGGTTGTGGGGACGGCTGTGAACGACTGGGAACCCAAAACTGGGCTTGTCGACACCGCGAAATCGTGCCACGATCCTAAACAGTACAGTGTGCTCCTCGCACAATCGTAAATAAAGCAGTAAAGCATGGCATAAGTACAGGATAGTAATAAAACCCCAAACTAGTTTGTGGCCCCAAGAAATAAGAATGAATCAAGCTCTGGCTCAGGGGGGTCCCATAAGCCTCCCGGATGTGGATAGCGCGATAAATCAAGGAACAGGTATCAAGCACTCGGGGTCCTACGGGACACAAGTGGGCGGTCGGAAACCAAATATTATCTATCACCCACCGATGCCTCTGCTTACTTCAATTTTAGTTGTTAAACAGGAATTAAAGTGAACGATAAGTAAAGTCATGATCATCTCCAACATCAAGCATGCGGCATTACTCCAACAACTGTGGCACTTGACAACACGCAACAGCACTTGAGCAAGCGACTACGACGCGCAGGTCCAACTAACTACCACAAAACAGGTAATAGGAGGTGTCCAAGGCAATATAAGGCTTCAAGGGATATCACGCACGAAGCTAGAGCATCGCAACACAGACAGCAATAGATCAACAGGAGGGAAATAAATACTATAAAAGTAAGATAGGTAGAAAGGGGGAGATGCTCGCCTGAAAACATTGCTGAAGGTTCATCCGAAGGTCGGGGCGAAGCTCACATCAACTCATCGATCTTATCCGCGAAGAAGCAAAACACTAGAAGAAACACCGGATGCACTATTTAATACTACGGCAGAAGATCGGGCATGATGCATGTATGATGTATGGCATGGCAAAGATGCGATGCAATTAGGTCAACTTAAGCGGGCACCGGGGCCCGGCAATTAATTAGATGGTTCTAGTTGTTTAGATACCCGCATTTTAAATGTTGTTTAACAAGGCAAATATATCACCGGTTACACACAAATTTAAATGAGGCCAATATGAGACTAGATTTGCCCATATGGGCCCCATATTTTAATTAGAGGTGAATCGGCATAAGGCCCCAAACCACGACAAGGATGCATGCAAGTATGACAATGACAATTTAATATGCAACAGGTTTTATGTTTAGCATTTATAAAATAGGGTCTCGAGGAAAAGGGTCACACATTAGGGTTCGCGATCTTGGTCCGGGTTCGGGTCGGTCTCGTGGTTCGGGTTCGACGGATCAAGCGGGATCGGGTACGAGATGGAGAACTTGTCGAACGCGTGGAGATCTTGGTTCCACGCGGTCGATCTTGTTGTCGCGAAGACCTTGTCGGGTCCTCGACGGTCGGGCTTGGCGTCCGAATGAAGAAGCTTGGCGTTCGCGTCGTTGTCCTTACCGTTCGTGTTCTTGAGTATCGATCCGGAAGGAGTACTTGTAGCATCCGGGAGATCTTGATTCGGTTCGGCCGGTGCTCGGAAGCGATCTTGGTTGTCGGCGATTCTTGGGTTCCACCGGGTCTTCCGGTTCCATGTCAAGTGCTTGCCGCCTTATTTTGTGAGTGGCGAGATTGGAACAACTTGGTGTCCCCGGTCTTGGCTCAAGTAGATCTTGCACCCGACGCTAACGATCGCTTGCGGACTTGGGCCCGATATCATTGCGGCATCGGGCGTAAGAACTTGATGTATCTTGTCGTTGGTTGAACTTGGCGGTCCCAAGACGAACTTCTTGGAGGTTCAGCGGTCACGATGCTCTTGGTCTCGGCCAGGAAATGAGGAAACTTCGCAAAGGCGGTACTAAGTGCGGCCGGGGACTTCAACTTACAGACGGCGGTGGCAGGCGGAGCTTCGCGAGAAGGCGGCAGAGGCGGGAAAGGCGGAGACATGACGGAGGGCCTCCTGCAGCCGTGAACAGCGAAGATGGCGGGAAGGCGCTTCGAACGCAGGCGGAGGTGGTCGTAGGCGAGAGGAGAAAGCGATCCGTGGCCAGCCTCTGGCCGACGGCGAGGGGCCGGGGCAGCAGGAGCGGCAAGCGGCAGGCCTTGAGGGTGGCGGAGGTCGGGTTGAGCGGGCAGCGTGCTCGAGGTCGAAGCGGCAGGGCCAGTGGCAGTCACAGTGCCCAGGCGTGACCGTGAGGAAGGGCCGGGCGAGGAGGGCAAGGGTGGCGGGCTTGGCGGTGGCGGAGCCAGACGGCGTCGGTGGCGTGGCGAGGTCGAGGTCAGGCGGAGGCAGCAGCGTGATCGCTGAGCAAGCGGGAGAGGGGCCTTGGTAGTGGTCATGAGGCGTGACCTTTCAGGTCATGTGAGAGAGCCGTGGCGAAGGAAGGAGGATCTCGGATCTCGAGGCCAGAGAGTGGGGCAGCAGGGCAGGTCATGTGTGGGGCTTGGGGTGGGGCAGGCCGGGGTTGGTGGGGGGTGGCGTGTGTGGTGGGCGGGGGGTGTGGGGGTGGCAGCGGGTTGGGGTGAGGTGGCGGTTGAGGATTGGTTAGGGGAGGGAGTGGGTGAGGTGGCAGCAGGGGGTTGGTCGGGTGAGGTGGCTGGAGGGAGGGTAGATGGGCCAGGGGTGAAAAGATTTGGGGTGGGGTCTAAAATTTGGACCGATTTTATTAAAGGGGTGGTCGTTCGGTCCAATCGGCCCGTTCATTGCCCACTAAAATAATTAAATATTTTATATATTTCAAACAGGGCTTTTGCAAACCGATGGCAGACAAAACAAAATAATCCGGAGACCGGGTTTGCGTTTGAACAAAGGCAGGCGTTTAGAAAACAAATTAGGTTTTGAAAATAATTTTATGCAAGCAAATGCAAGATGATGTGATGCTCAATGCAATGTGGCATGATGACATGAGCATGCGGTCATGATGATGCAATGCACAAAATCAACGATTTTCTAGTAGTGGTTTTTGAGGTGCCACACCTTGTCATTTTGATATGGGGATTCTTTCGTACCATCGGACAGGGTACCTGTTGGCGGTTCTCTATGATACATGTACTTACTATGACAAGAACTTAGGTAACTAAACTTGAGTAGCATGAGGATTTCCTCGTATTCAAGGGACATGAGATTTCCAACTTATACTTTGTCAACATATACTCCATAGTTTGTTCACTTTAACCTTAATCACTTCGGATGCTTATGATAGGGGCAATGAGGCTGAAAGCTAATATGTACCATAATTTTGGAAGCTCTTTATAAGACTTGAATCCTGCTTCCTTCTATGAGGCCTTTCTTTTACTTTTATGTTGAGTCTCCACCTTCTATCTTTATGCACCTATTGAGAGGCATAGTGGCCATTCTTAGTTTAATGTGCATTGTCCCAAAACTTGTTGATTGATGCATAACTTTGATATTGCTTGTTCTTAAACTATTTGTATCTAGTTACCCTTATAAACTTTGAAGGTGTCCTATGCATTTATGTTTTTGCTACACTATGAGGGACAAGCTGAATACCATTCTCATTGTGTTTTCTTTATGTGAAACACACAAGCGTGTTCAAAGCATTGTTATTCATGAATATTTTGTTTGTACCTTTTCATGCTACAACATAGTTGCTATGTCTTATAGTTAGAACTTTATGTTTCATGCTATGTTGAAATACTATGATCCCGGCTATCAATGTATTACAAATACTTTGATCAAGTTTATGATGGTGCATGTCACCTCAAAAATTATTCTTTCTTTTTATCACTTACCTACTCGAGGGCGAGCAGGAGTTAAGCTTGGGGATGTTGATCGTTGCAAATGTATCCTATAATTTTGATGTTCCATGCTTGTTTTATATCTACTTTCTTATGTTTTATCTCTACTTTGGGTATTTTATACACTTTCTTGGACTAACCTATTAACAAGATGCCAGTGCAGCTACTGTTTTCTTCTGTTTTGGTTCGAGAAAAGTCAGAAAATGAATATTCTCGAATTGGGCGGGACAAAAGCCAAAGTTGATATTTTAGGAAGACTCACGGGCAGGAAAGGCGAGGCGGAGGGGGCCACGGGGTGTCCACACCACCGCTAAGCGCGGGCTAGCCACAGTCAGCGCCACTGGGTGGTGTGGGCCCCGTGGCCACCCACTGACCTTGCCTCTTCGCCTTTAAGATGCCTCCCGATGCAAAAACCATAGGTCGTCAATCAGAAATCCATGAAAAGTTCCGCAGCGCCGTTGCCACCGAAGTGCCCCCGGAGCCATCTCCATCGATCTCCACCACCATCTCCATGCTGTTGCTAATTCCCATGATGATGAGGAGTAGTTCTTCCTCGAGGCTAAGGTTCTACAGTAACTATGTGTTCATCTCTCTCTCTATGCATGATCATATTGTGATCATGAGCTTTATAATCAAGTAGATCTACCTTGCTACTCAAGTGCTTTAATAGATCTGCTCTCCCCATGTGTGTGAAAGTGACGTGCACACCATGGTAACGCAAACTCTGATTACAATTACTTGTTATGAGTTATATTTGGAGTTGGATGTTTCTATGAAATTGTGGTGTTTGTTGGAACCATCTAGAGCTCAAGGTGACGGTGTGGGGTTATCTAGATGGGAAAGCGAACTTTGAGGAGTGTTGTTATAGCCCTACCATGGATTAGAGTGTCCAGCAGGAGTAGTTGAGTAGTATCATGAAGAAGATATTTATATGAGAGTGTTCACTAGTGAAAGTATGATCCCTAGGCCTTGTTTCTAAGCATTGAAACACCATTTGCAACTAGATACATTACATGGTTGCTTGCTGCCATCTTTATTTCAGTTTGCCTTTAGTCTCTTCCGCCATCAAGCTATTTTCTGGCACACGTTGTCTTGTAGGGGTTAGTAGCATGGAAAACAAAAATTTCTATCGCATACAAACAAACAAGCCAAGATCTATCTACTAGATTGTAACAGCGAGTCGATAGAACTCACCCTCGAAGATTCCAGCGGTTAGCGAGCGATTCTCGTGGGTGATGTAGTACTCTTTCCGATCTCAAGATCGCGTAAACGATCCTTCAGCGCCCACGTTCCAGCAAGCGCTCCATGATCGGTCACCGTTCGGTTTTCGTGAAGACCTTCCTCTCCTTGTTCAATGACGTGGAGGTTGTAGCACTCTCCTCGCGATTCGGCTGACTGTTGATAGTAGGAAGTAGAGGAGATCCCATGAGGCTTCCTTAAGCAGTGCGAGTATGGTGGAGCTTATGAGAGAGGCTATTAGTGGTCTAGTAATTAGACACACCAATTAGAAGGCTCTAAACCAATTAGAAGGCTCTAAACAGCTGGCTAAAGCAATTAGAAGCTCTAAACCAAAGCGGCTCTAAACCCGGAGATTAGAGGTAGGAACTTGTGTGTGCTAGGAGGGCCCTGCCCTCCTTATATAGAGTGGGAGGGCTGGCCGGCCAGGGAGAGAGTCCCTCCCAAATCGGCTTGGTGGGCGCCCGACCAAGGGAGAACCCTCCTCAATTGGCCTCCACCAATCCTCCTCTCTTCCCTTCCCAAAATTGCGTTTGACTTTCAAACTAGCCGTTTGACTTTTCAATTTAGGATTTAAATAAATCCTTTATTTTGGACATGAAGACACCTAGTACATGATGCAATCATTCCAATATGTAATGACACATTCATGTACCCTTCCCCTCCGAGTCTTGGGACATTAGGACCTTCTAGAATGTTCTGATGAAAACACGGAACCATTCCCCAACTCGAAATGGGACTTTCCTTATATGAATCTTATTCTCCGGACCATTCCGGATCACCTAAATGATATCCGGATCCCATCAATTGACTCCGAACAACATTCGGTCTCTTTCTCATAATACCATAACTACTCAAACAACGTCGAATCCTTAAGTGTGTCTCCCCTACGGTTAAGTGAATTATGCGGACATGATCGAGACACTTCTCCGATCAATAACCAATAGAGAATCTGGAAATTCATATGGCTCCCACATATTTCTCACGATTACTTTGCGATCGAATGAACCACTTACATACGATACCAATTTCCCTTTGTCTCACGATATGTTACTTATCCGAGGTTATGATGCCGGTATCTCTGCATACCTAGTTCAACCTCGTTCTTGATAAGTACTCTTTACTCGTTCCGTGATATGTGATCCCTTGTGACCAAGTCACATGCTTGCAAGCTAATTGGATGACATTTCACCGAGCCAGAGAATATCTATCCGTCATGTGGATGGACAAATCCCTCTTGATCCATGTGTTTCAACCAATACTTTAGAACACTCAATGCCACCTTTATAGCCACCTGTTACGGTGTGGTGTTTGATGACATCAAAGCATCCATCCGGTAAAGGTGATATGCATGATCTCATGGTGAAGGAATTAGGTTACTATGTATCGAAAGCATATAGCAATTGAACTATTGAAATGACTTGATCTTTATGCTATGCTTATCTATAGGAGTATGTCACCATATCATTCTCCTAATGATATGATCTGTTAATAACATCTCTATGTTCATGATCGAGGAAACAATGATCATATATTAACCAACAAGCTAGTTTAACAAGAGGATTTACTAGGGACTCTTATTTTAGTTTACAAATCACACAAGTATTAATGTTTCGGTTAATACAATTATAGCATGGTATGTAAACATTTATCATAAGTATGAAGATATGATAATAACCACTTTATTATTGCCTCTTGGTATATCTCCAACAGTCTCCACTTGCACTAGAGTCAATAATCTAGTTTCAAACCTTTATGTATTCAACACCTATGGCTTTTCGATTGTTGTATGTACACGATTGCTAGTGATCAGCTGATCTCGGATCGACACTTCCAGTCATGTGTAATTGCATGTCTTTGCGTCTCTCGCATCACTCATTCTCTAATGAGATGGCTTTGTATAATTTGGTCTTTCGATTGTGACCTTTAGTTCTTTGGGGTTAAAACATGTTGATAATATTGCTTCAATATATCTTCATAGTATTATCCATGAACTACACCTAGTTTGATAACAAACTACTTGACACAAATGCCCTCTTTTGCTGCTATAATAGCAGTCATATATAACCTTTTGTTGAAGTATACTGTCACAATGTCTTAACTTTGGAACTCATCCAAATCCATTATAGGACTCACTTTCCATTATATTGCCACCTTAATTTAGATTGAGATAAACTTAATTTGTACTTTGTGACAAAACTAGTATCAATGTAGTACTTTTACAATGAACTAACAATCTATTTGTCACTTCTACAAATAATATACTCTTAGTTCTTCCAAAAGATCATAAGAATATCCTTACTATAGTCAATGATCATCTTATGAATCATTAGGTATATGCTCATAATATTTATAGCATAGGACATATACGGATTTGTACATATCACAGTATGATTGATATAAATACTCTTTGTGATTTCATACATCAAGTATCAATCTATACTCGAATCTTTGTTTCACTTACCAAATGTCAATACACTTGAATATATCATCAACATTGAATTCTTTCAATCCTTTACGTGACAAGAACCTTTCTTGTAGTTTCTATATTGAACTCATTCAATATCTCATCTATGTACTTTTGGCACAACCATATTAGCGTCTATTGATGCCAAATATTTGGGTTTTGCCTAAGTCTTTCATCGGGATGAAATTCTTAATATGTGTTATAAAAGATACATTATTTTCCAATCAACAATATGTCTTCCATAATGTATTAGAAACATGTCTTAGCGCTCCCACTTAATTTCTTGCAAATGCAAGCATCTTCATAGTCTCCAGGTGAAATTAAACTCTTTTAATTTCATCATAGTGAAGATTCCAACTCCGCTATACTTACTTCAACCATTGAAGTTTGCATATGCTTTTAGCATCCTTTGAATTAACAAACCCTTTGGACGTGTCATACCGTCCTAGGTAACTCATTCTATTAGAAGAACTTGTTTTGTTTTATTCTACTACCACATAACAAATTATATGTAGTGGTTGCTACATTAATCCGTCTAGACTAAAAATGCTATGAAAGATCAAATCTTGTCATATACAACCTTTGAACATTGTTGTGAACTCTTTCCCAACATATAGACTATTTCATAGATGTGAAACATCCATGTCTACTTCTTTATAGATCCAAACACAAGCGCAAGGTCTTACACCTTTTTGAGGTCCTTCAAGTTCAAAACTTGATTTCGTGTATGGAACTATCACCGGATTATATGGCTTCAAGCCATTTAGTAGTCGGGGCCCATCATTGCTTCTTTGCATGTAGTAGGTTCATTATTCTCAAATAATGATTCAACCCTCAAATCTTGGTATTTGATTGTTCATCAAACCTACTTGTTTCAATAGAAACTTAGACCTCGTGACCACAACCTTTGAGGCACGTGAGCCATGAGCATTATTCTTTGCCTCGAACACTTTTGGTCTTTGCGCAACTTTACATATAGCTAAGGTTCTTTTAACCTTATCAAAGTTCTATTGTCCTCCCACTTAACTTTTCACGAAAATTCCTTCTCAAAGAAACTTGATGTTCTAGCGACAAACACTTTTGTCTCGGTGTTTATGGAGGAATACTTATGATAATACAAAGGCAGGTTTATCAGACTTTGGTTGCAAACATCTTTCTTATGCATAGCATACCAATGTTTTAAGAAAGGACTACTTGGGTTTATCCAAACCATAACCTTATATGGTGTCATTTCAGCGGATTATGATGGAGCTCTTTTAGTGGAAAGCGGTAGTCTCTAAAGCTTTTAATCTTTAAAATATAATAGCAGTTTATGAATTATACCTTGATCTTACCATGTCAAACAAGGTTCAATTACATATCTCAGGCAGCTCCATACTCTTATGGTGTTTGGAAATGCAAATCCACCGGACCGATTCCTTAAATCTTAGGTATTATGCTAAACTTGTAACTTAAATATCTTCCTTTATGATCTTATCATAAACTATTTATATTCTTGTTACAATGATTTTTGCACTTCATCTTGAAAATCTTTGAACTTTTCAAATATTTCACACTTCATCCTTATTAAGTAAATATTCACATATTCACTCAAATTTTGGAGAAAGCATGTGAAGTTGAAATCCATCGCTCTTGACTACACATAATGGAGTTAAGTACAACAATATGCACAAGTTCAATAAGCTAGTCATTCATTCCCTTTTGGCCTATGAGCGAAGTTTTAATTATCTCTAGGAAAGTTTCTGGCGTCATTTGATCAAAAATCAAAAGACTCCAAAATTCCATCCACATGGGTTTCTTCATGTTTTTCTTTCAATATAATTTAAGCGGCGATGTCACTTCCTAAGTGATCTTTCAATCAATTTGTCTTTCGACAATTTTAGCACTAGTTTTATGGATGTGATTTATCCAGCGAGATTTGTGAATCATCCATCTTTTATGGATTCTGACGTTATTTGAACAACCCTTTTGTTCTCCATAATACGATAAAACAAATCCTGAAGGCAAGCTTTGATGTTTAACGAGCAACACAATAACCCTTTATTTGTTTTCGATGAACATCATCACATATTCTTTTGCTAGTTACTTAGGCCATTGTAGTTCATGAATTGTGTTGTTTAGGTATGACGATTCACACCAACAAATTCAGTATCAAATACTTAAGAACCACATTGTTTAATAAGCAAAGAATATAGCCATATGCATTATATCATCTATATACTTAAAGCTGAACAATTCTAGTCTTTTCTTTTACGCACATATTTATGAGATTCTCTTTCAGTATTTCTGTTTTGAAAGAATCTATCAACATCAATAGTGGAGTCATACATATGACACATAGTCCAGCGTGTATAGTTAAATACCAATGTCTTTGAACTTGCACTTTGAAGTAGATCACCATTATCAAATATTTGGTGTTCTTTCAAATTCCTTTCTTTAGTAATCTCTTGGTGTAGTAAACATTTTACCTACATCAAATATTCACCCTCATCATGGACTTATCCATGATCTAGCTACTGGCTTATGTGGTAATCATGAGTATAATGTTGCTCTCAAAACCTTTTGGAAGATTAGGACAACTAGTGTCTCCAACCTTTATGAAATTCTCATCAAACATGAGAACATGACTTTGCCATATTATACTCTATCATGTTGTAACAAAACTTCGTTTGAGATATCACAATATCTTCCACATCATGGTTTACGAAACAACTCTTTCGGATCCTAGATAACCTTGATATTAAGATATCAAGAATCATGGAACAAACATGATACTCATGTACTAACACTTTGGAATTGTCACTCTTGTTTTAATACCAATTATTAAACTTCATGGATGTAGGAACTTCTTGAAAGTTTGCAATGGGACTTTAAACTTTAGATTAACACTTCAAAACAATACGATACCAGTTAAATAAGTAACTAACCAGAATTCTATAGTTCTATCATCTCAATTATAACTAAGCGCAAGGTGGTAGCGGATGCCAATGACTACAACAACTATGCAAATTCACTTTGATTTAGTTTATGATAAATTGAGTTCTAATTAATAATTAAATTAATCTAGGTGAACTCCTCAAACAATATCCCTCACATTGTTTTAGTGATCACACGAACCAAATCCACCACATCAAAACCGATCATCATTGAGTTGATGTAGCTTCAATGGCGAACAATCAACATGTTCATCATATCTACTATATGACTCATGCTTTACCTTTCGGTGATCCGTGTTCACGAGGCCGTATGTACATGCTAGGCTCGTCAAGATCAAACCTTAGCTACCGCATAAGCAAATCTGGCTTGCTTCGTTGTATTCACCGGAATCAAAGACACCCGATCATCACGTGGTGCTTGAGCGACAAGCTTTGTAGCGGTGCATACTAAGGGTGAACACTTTAGAACTTGAAATTTATGTGCATGAGGATCATCTTATAATGCTACCGTTGTCTACTAAGCAATACAAGATGCATAAAGGATTAACATCACATGCAATTCATAATATGTGATATGATATAGCCTTTCTTCTTTGTGCTTCCGATCTCCATCTTCAAGCGAACATGATCTCCATCATCAGGCATAGCATCAAGGTCAATGGCGCTTCTTCATGGTTGTAGATCCACCAGCTTCAACTATTACAACTATTTTGAATAGACACGAGTCTTAACAGAATTTATAGACAACCATATGGCTCTGCGGTTGCGACTTACAATAAGAACATTGCATACATCATATATAATCACAATCATGGCCATATCACATCACGCACACCCCAAAACAAAGTTAGGCCTTCTACTTTCTTTGCATATTTTCGTGGTTTGGGGCTTTCAATAAGTGTCGTTCTAACCTACGAACAAGAACCACAACATTGATACTAGCATTGTTGATTACCCGTTGTAAATTGGATCTTTACTATGCTGGGAGAAAGCGAGGCACCCATAAAGCCACTTATGCAATACAAGTTGCATGTCAGCGTGGAGCAAGTCTCATGAGCGATGTCATGTAAGGTTAGCCAGACGCTTCATCCCAACATACCGCAGATGCAAAGTACACAAAAGTAATCGACAATAAAAGCATCAGCGCCCACAATGACCATTGTGTTCTACTCGTCTGTGCAGTCTACATATAGACACGGCTCTGATACCCTTGTGAGGTTACGTAGCATGGAAAACAAAATTTTCTATCGCATACAAACAAACAAGCCAAGATCTATCTACTAGATTGTAGCAGCGATGATAGGAACTTCGCCCTCGAAGATTCCAGCGGTTAACGAGCGATTCTCGTGGGTGATGTAGTCGTACTCTTTCCGATCTCAAGATCGCGTGAGCGATCCTTCGGTACGTTCCAGCAGCGCTCCGCGATCAGTCACCGTTGATTTTCGGCGAAGACCTTCCTCTCCTTGTTCCAGCGGCGGAGGTTGTAGCACTCTCCTCGCGATTCCGGCCTGACTGTGGCGTGGTAGAGGGGAGATCATGAGGCTTCGCCAAGCGGTGCAGTATGGTGGAGCTTATGAGAGAGGCTATTAGTGGTCTAGTAATTAGACACACCAATTAGAAGGCTCTAAACCAATTAGAAGGCTCTAAGCATTTGGCTAAAGCAATTAGAAGCTCTAAACCAGCGGCTCTAAACGGAGATTAGAGGTAGGAACTTGTGTGTGCTAGGAGGGGCCTGCCCCTCCTTATATAGGTGGGAGGCTGGCCGGCCAAGGGAGAGAGTCCCTCCCAAGTCGGCTTGGTGGGCGGCCAGGGAGAACCCTCCTCCAATTCGGCCTCCACCAATCCTCCTCTCTTCCCACTTCCCAAAATTGCCGTTTGACTTTCAAACTAGCCGTTTGACTTTTCAATTTAGGATTTAAATAAATCCTTTATTTTGGACAGCGAAGACACCTAGTACATGATGCAATCATTCCAATATGTAATGACACATTCATGTACCCTTCCCCCTCGGTCTTGGGACATTCGGGACCTTCTAGAATGTTCGATGAAAACACGGAACCATTCCCCAACTCGAAATGGGACTTTCCTTATATGAATCTTATTCTCCGGACCATTCCGGATCACCTCGTGATATCCGGATCCATCGTGACTCGAACAACATTCGGTCTCTTTCTCATAATACCATAACTACTCAAACAACGCCGAATCCTTAAGTGTGTCTCCCTACGGTTCGTGAATTATGCGGACATGGTCGAGACACTTCTCCGATCAATAACCAATGAGGAATCTGGAAATTCATATGGCTCCACATATTTCTCGATTACTTTGCGATCGAATGAACCACTTACATACGATACCAATTTCCCTTTGTCTCACGATATGTTACTTATCCGAGGTTATGATCGTCGGTATCTCTGCATACCTAGTTCAACCTCGTTACTGATAAGTACTCTTTACTCGTTCCCGTGATATGTGATCCCTTGTGACCAAGTCACATGCTTGCAAGCTAATTGGATGACATTTCACCGAGGAAGCCAGAATATCTGTCGTCATGTGGATGGACAAATCCCACTCTTGATCCATGTGTTTCAACCAATACTTTCGAACACTCAATGCCACCTTTATAGCCACCCTGTTACGGTGTGGTGTTGATGACATCAAAGCATCCATCGGTAAAGGTGATATGCATGATCTCATTGAAGGAATTGGGTTACTATGTATGGAAAGCATATAGCAATTGAACTATTGAAATGACTTGATCTTTATGCTATGCTTATCTATAGGAGTATGTCCACCATATCATTCTCCTAATGATATGATCCTGTTGTTAATAACATCTCTATGTTCATGATCAGGAAACAATGATCATATATTAACCAACAAGCTAGTTTAACAAGAGGATTTACTAGGGACTCTTATTTTAGTTTACAAATCACACAAGTATTAATGTTTCCGGTTAATACAATTATAGCATGGTATGTAAACATTTATCATAAGTATGAAGATATGATAATAACCACTTTATTATTGCCTCTTGGGTATATCTCCAACATGTCTTATATCCATACCACTTGTATTTCACTATCTCTTCGCCGAACTAGTGCACCTATACACCTAACAAGTGTATTGGGTGTGTTGGGGACACAAGAGACTTCTTGTATCTTGATTGCAGGGTTGCTTGAGAGGGGATACCTTTGACCACTTCCTCCCTGAGTTTGATAAACCTTGGGTGATCCACTTAAGGGAAAACTTGCTGCTGTTCTACAAACCTCTACACTTGGAGGCCCAACAACTGTCTACAAGAATAGAAGTGTGTAGACATCAGTGGCCACCCTGGCCCGCTCCAGGCTCTCCCCTCTGCGTATATTATCCTCCTGAAACCCTAAGACTCGGGGAGCGACCACCTAAATATTCCGCCGCCTCTGTGAGGCGGAAAACACCGAGAGAGAAAGATCTCTCCGGCAGATAGAATTCTGCTGGGGGAATTCCTTCCCGGAGAGGGGAGATCGTCACCATCAACACCACCATCAAGCTGGACTTCATCGGGATCATCATCATCACCACCATCATCTCCACCATCACCATCATTACCACTTCATACCGCTGTAACAATTGGGTTGAATCTTGCATAGTTCTTAGGGGAAACTTTCCCGGTGTTGACTACTCCATGTAGTTGATGCTATTGAGTGAACCATTGAATTATCATTTATGTTCAGATTGTTATATATAATTATATCATCTCTGATCTTGATCCATATGATGTCTTATGAGTAGTTAGTTTTTTTCTTGAGGACATGGGAGAAGTCATGTTGTTAGTAGTGGAATCGTGTTGAGAAAGATTCAATGGTTTGATATTTAAGTTGTGGGCTATTTCTTCTAGTGGTTTCATGTGAACGTCGACTACATGACACTTCACCTATATGGGCCTAGGGGAATGCATAGTGTATTTGGATACTAATCGTAGGGGTTGCCGGAGTGACAGAAACCTGAACCCCCGTTAGGAAACCATTGCACAAGGGACGTCAGGGTCTTAGAGTTTAAAGCTATGGTTAGGTTTCAACCTTAACTACTTTCTTGTACTTGCGGATGCTTGCAAGGGGTATAATCACAAGTATGTATTAGTCCTAGGAAGGTCGGTACATTAGCATAGGTTCACCCACACAACACTTAGCAAACTAAAGAAGATTAATCAACTGTATGAAGTGAAAGCACTTGACGATATTCCCATGTGTCCTCGAGAACGTTTGGTCATCTTAAATGTCTGTTAGTCTTGTCCTTTGCTAAAGAAAAGTTGGGCCACTTGCTGCATTTATTCTTATTGTATTTTATTTACTCGTACTTTATTTACCTGCATTATCAAAAAACTCTAAAAATATGTTTGCTAAGTATTTACAGAGAATTCCTGCTCCAAGCCATTCGCCAACACCTTCTGCTCCTCGTTGGGTTCGACACTCTTACTTATCGAAAATATTGCGATACACCCCCTGTACTTGTGGGTCATCAAGACTATTTTCTAGCGTCGTTGCTAGGGAGTGAAGCACTATTGGAGAGTGGAACTGGTAAAGGGAACTTCTACTATGAATATTGTTTACTTTTGTTAGTTACTTTATTTTCAATATGGATAATTCGCTAAGTTTCTTATTTCGTAATGCTACTACCACTGCTAAGGTAGTAGATGAACCACCACTGAGAATGATACTTTTAAAATACCTACAAGAATTATTGATGCGTGTTATGGATAACTATTATGTTGGAGATGCAATTTGTCCATCACAGTGGTCATTTGCTCTTTATACACGAATTATGCGGGTTGTTCAGGTGTGTAGGTATTACAACAGATCAAGTCAAGAAGAAGTTAGTCTCATTATCACTGAAAGGAAGAGCTGAAGAATGGTATAAGCTGCTGAAGAATGGTCAAGATCTTGAATGGGAGGAAATAGTGCCTCTCTTTTATTCAAAATTTTCTCCTCCTACTGAGATTCATAAAGATCGGAATCAAATATACAACTTTTGGGCTCTTGATGGAGAGAGTACGGCTCAAGCTTGGGGGAGATTGAAGTTACTAATGCTCAAATGTCCCATTCATGAGCTCCCCAACAATATTATTATCCATAATTTTTATGCAAGGCTTTCTCTTCATGGTAAGGATTTATTGGATGCTTCTTGTGCTGGATCATTTACACGCATGGAAGAAGAAGCTAAATGGGATCTTCTAGATCATATTCAAGACAATGCTGAAGCATGGCAGAATAACAAAGGAAGAAAGTCAGATATAAATTATGATTATGAATGCATTGAATCTTTTATAGGGCAGTGACTTTCAAAATATTAAAAATGCTTATGGTCTAGACTCTCAAGCTATTGCAACTTATTTTAAGGCTTTTGCTTCCTATATTGAAGTCCCTAAAAAGAAGTGGAATAAGTATCATGAAGCATATAAAGATATTGCTAAGTGTGTTCCTGCAAGAAATACTGAAGTTTATACTGCTAATCATGCTTTACAGAACCTTAAATTGAGAAAATGCCTTTCCCAGTTAAGATAAAAGAACATCCTTTGATAGCTAGTGTGGTTAATGAAGGTACAAATAAAGCTGTTGAACCTGATAAACAAATGGATGATGAACCTATAATAGCAAATGTGAAAGACTTTGTCACTAAATATGAAGATGGACACACTATCCTCTATAAGGATACTTCTAATATTGTTTCACAAAGTAGTGTTATGAGAGCTAGTGTCCCTGTGTTTTCTGTTAGGATAAGCGATCATTGCTACAATGGTTCATGTGATAGCTATATCATTAAGTTTATGCATGATACTGAAATTTATTATGAGAGAGGGAAGACTATTCTTATGCACCTCAATAATATCAAATTTCCTCATTTTATGCTTAAAGTCTTTATGTTGCACTTGTTTTAACTTCCTATGCTTGACCTCTGGTTTCAACAACTTGTTTGTTTACAAAATTCCCTTGCATAGGAAGTGGGTTAGACTTAAACATGTGTATTTTTGCTTCTTGATGCTCTCTTTTACTTCAATTCATATCTTATGTGAGCACCATTGAAATTATCATGCCATCTTGATGGCTATAAAGAAAAACTTTTGGGAGACAACCCAATATATTTTTTGCTTTCAGTTTCCTTTTGTTTCTTTGAGTCTTGGAAGTTATTGTTATGTATAACCTCTCCTTATCCTTTTGTTTGGTTTTATATCAAGATCAACCTCTAATGAGAGAGAAGTAAGATTTGGGAAGTTCTTTGTCCCAAAAGCAGATTTTTGTGCTTCACTAGTAAAAATTCGTGAGAGATCTATGTATGTTGGATTGAGCTGTAATTTTTGTGATTCTGCCCAGGTTGTTATTTAACTTTTTGTTAGGTTTGAATTTTTGATTTGAGCACGGAAGATTTTGAAAAAATTGATCTTTACCTCTTTGATGCATTTTATGATTTTTGCCACTCTTGCATTCGCTTCTTAAATCGATTTCCTTTTTTGAATTCTTTTTGGATTTTCAGAAGGATTTGTTTCAGTAGCTTATGTTTTGATGGATTTCAGTTGAAATTGAACCTAAAAGGTTTATTACCTCGCATACACTAATGTTGCTAATGAGAATTGTGTGAAGTTTTGTGTGAAAGAAATTTCCAGGTTAGTGGAGAAAATGGTGTAATAAGAAAGTGAAAGGTTTCATGACACAAGAAATATGTGTATGAAGATAAAGATATTGATGTTATTCGAGTGGTGACTCTGGAAGAATCTGCTAAATGCCAAATTCAGAGACCTGGAGAGTCCGATTTTGAATAGGTAACATTTCTGGTAAGAAAAGTTCCGCGAAAATTCTATCCAGTTATATTTTTGCAGTTTTTATCCAACAAGGAAAGCTATGAAGTGAAAGAGGGATGGAAACGGAGCCAGGGTGGCTGACACCACCCCCTGGCGTGGGCCCCCCTGGCCGCGCCAGTAGGTGGTGTGGCCGCCCCGGACTCTGTCTCCGACATGTTTTCTCCCAGTACCTTCCTTTTGTTGTAAAACTTCGTAATATATAATCCTCCGGATCTTCCGAGGTTCGTATATCGTGTTCTTGTCGTGTTTTTGTTTCGATCATTTACGGGTAGAGTCCGATTTGGAGCCACAATGTCTTCCTCTGGATTAGCCAAGGAAGATTCCTCGATTGGAAGTCATCAACCCATACATGTGAGTTGAAGATTCATCCCAAGGAGTTGTTGCTTGAAGATGGGGAGAATGCGGATAAAAGGCGTTCAAGCCCCAAAAGTGAAGGAAGTTTGGAGGGCGGGATGAAAGCCTTTGGAGCAAGAAGTCTTTAGGTACAAGAAGATGGCGAGCGAAGTGGATATCATCCATAAGATTTGTTCGAACTCATCGTGAGCACCAAAGAGGCTGCTGGTCTTAAGGATGAAATTCTCTCCTCCACCAAACAACCAACCAAGCAAGCACTGACTCTGACGTTCAAAATCAAAGCTGTGAGTCTGAGGTTGGGTTTAAGCGCATAAGTCTTGCTGCAAGTTTGAGGATGCTAGAGACCACGATGTCTTTTGTTGATGGGAGCCCTTACCTTGGAAGTGAGACGATGACAAGAAGACCACTACCAGAAGGTAATTAGATCATCAGTTTTGGCATCCTTGGTTTGTTCCAAGCTTAGAATCTCACGGTATCACATCACTATCTTCTATCTTTTACCTTTTAGTAGAGTCACATCAAGAATCTGAAGTTATCATGTGGGATGGTTTACATTATGGAAGTGTCCCCTCTCGTTAGATATCTATGTATCCCTTGGTGTGAGTTCTTTGTTATGGAATATTAATGAGAAGTTCTATCATTTACTCTTTTGCATATCTTATTTTAGTTTTCAATTCATGGTTATGATTGAACTTGTCATTAGTATTGGTATCCTTTGGGAACATTGAGTTAATTTAGTTGGTTACAGCAAACTGGCTCGATTCATTAGCAACACTATTTTGAGAATTGAATGAAAAAGATAAAAGAACTCTTAAAGAAATATAATTTCATCATCTTTCTTTCTTGATTTGCTCATAAGTTTAGTATTCTCTAGTTAAGATCTTTTGTGCTTCCGAGGAAGATTGCATGTTTGTTTTATCACGTGTATGTTTGTTTGTTTCCTTGACTCTTATGTTTGCTACCACCTTGCTAGCCAAAAACCTATCTTGAGAGGAATGCTTCTCGTGCATCAAATCCTTAAACCAAAACCTATGCCATTTGTGTCCACCATACCTACCCACTAGCACTATTGCTATTCCAAGTAAATTCATGTTTTTATCTACCTTCCAAATTAAACTTGTTATGTGAAAATTAGTGATTAAAGTTCTCACAAACTTGATGGCAAACTTTACTTTCTTGCATTTAATAAATGTGAACCATTGTGCCCATCTATGCTGCGTATATGTTTGCGCTTTGTAAGTTGTAAATTAGCGAACCATCTTTGTCATGGGAACACTTTCAACATTGCACTAGTACTTTGTACCTAGTTGATATCATGCTCTTTTGCCTATGGATGTCATCGGTGTGAAATGAAAGGAGCTTGTAAGTCCATGGAGTTATGTATGTGTGTTAGAAAGCGCTGGGCCACGGTCTAATCCATGCCTAATCATGGTGGAAACGTCGTCAAGCGTATCTACTTTCCCAAACACTTTTGCTATTGTTTCTCCTCTATACTTGTGTGATTTGGATGCAACTAATCTGACTGATGTTGTTTTCAGCGAATTGCCTTGGTGTCTACTTTTTGTGCAGAAAATCAACTATCGGGAAAAATCCGGAAAATATGCCAAAATCCTATTTCACCGAAGACTCGGGGCAGAATACAAGGCGGAGAAGAGCTGCAGGGTGGCCACACCACCACAGTGGCGGGCCGGGCAGGCCGTGCCGGTGGTGTGGGCCCCAGGCACCCTCGACCTCTCTCTTAGCCTATAAGAGCCTTGACCTAAAAACTTTGGGGGTTCGGCGTTTTCGAGAAGGAGTTCGCTCGCCACCACCATCATATTCCTGGCTTGACACGAAACTCCGTTCTAGCACCTGCCGGGACGAGGTGGAGGAGATCATGCCATCATCATCACCATCGACCATCCATGTTTCCCCATCTATGAGTGAGTAATCCCCGCTGTAGGCTATGGGGATGGTAGGGATTGGATGAGATCGTTCATGTAATGGCATCAGTTGTTAGGGCATAGTGCCTAGTATCTTTTATTAGTGCTTTATGACTTTGTTGCGACTTGTTGTGTAATGCTTGTCACTAGGGCCGGTGCCATGATTTCAGATCTGAACTTATTATTGATTCATTATGATAGTATTGTTTTGGGTCTTATCGCAAATCGTATATACACCTCATTGTCCGGAACCAATGGCCCGAAGTGATAGAAATCGGGATAACTTAGGAAGGAAAGGCTTTGATGTGAGGATCACATGTGTTCACAGTGCTAATGCTTTCTGGTGCTCTATTAAAAGGAGCACCTTAATTGCTAATAGTTCCCTAGAGGCCCATGCAAGCAGGTGGCGGGACAAAAGATGTTGTGCAAGTTCTCATTGAGCACGTATGACTATGTATGGAACATATGCCTAGGATTGTCTAGTACTTGGATGCTTTATCTTATTTATCTGCAATTGCCCTATGTTCGATTGCTATGTGGATTGTCTTGTCCATACCATGATCCATCCATCCCTATGCCTACCTTTTCGAATCCTTTGTTCTTGCTTTTTGTTACTCTTGTCTTTGCTTTACCACTTCTTTGTTACTTTGCTATTCCTACTACAAAACTATTACTCTTGATAAACTCTTTGTGAGCAAGATTGTTTCAGTGCAGCTGAATTGACAACTCAGTTGTTAAGGCTGATAAATATCCTTTGGCTCCCCTTGTGCCGAATCAATAAATTGGGTTTCACTTCCCTCAAAATCTTGAGATACACCCCTATACTTGTGGGTCATCAAGAATATTTTCTAAGCGCCCGTTGCAGGGAGCATAGCTTTATTTATCAAGTTCACTTGGGTTCTCTATTGTTACTGCTATCCATCCGTCATGGGTAAGTCTCGTGATGGCAAGGTTCCTATTTTACCATCCACTATAAGAAGAAGTGCGATTACGAACACCTCTCTTGCTCTTGATTCACCATCTGTTTTGAGTAAGCTAGTTACACCACCACATACACATGCTACACACCTTGTTGCTCTTGATGAATCTAAACTTGATACTTATGATCTGCTTCTCATGTGATATGAGTGGTTCATTAGGTCCTTTCCTAGATGCTACGATTACTAGAACTATAGCTAGAAATACGAAACTCCTAATGAAGACAACACACTGTTAGCTCACACAGTCTAGTAAGAGTTATGATCTTTGAAGAAGATTATGTTGAGATGGTGATGAGTTTATTGAAGAATGTAGGAACACCCATGATAAGTCTTGCTAAGAGTCTCCTTGAGGCGTACTATTAGACCCAAATTATCTCTTGATGCTAGATTTTGCTTCTCCCATAAATATTATAGATGAAGATTATGATTTCTCTCTCGATATATCTTACATAGGTATTGTAGAAAGAACCCTTTGTGGGACTAAGAATGAAAGTGCGGTAGGACATATGAATGAACTTTCTACCATGAGTGGATTGTTTTACGATGATATTAAGATCGTACTTACTTTGTTGCTAAGATTTTCCCTTTTTCTTTGAAAGGAGAAGCTAAAGCTTGGTTTGGTAATTTACCTCCTGGATCTATTGATAGCCACGAGTGTTTGATTAGTACTTTCTGCAAAATATTTTCCTCCTAGTGCTAGACATCTTTGTTTTGCAGAACTTTTGATTTTAAGCAGGGAGAAGAAGAGGTATTGCCGAATCTTGGGCAAGGTTTTGTGCTTTCATTCATGCACAGGCTAGAAGTCCATTACCTAAGAATGAGCTTCTTGATATATTTTATAATGGACTAACCGAAGAATCTAGGACATACCTAGATAGTTGTGCTGATTGTGTTTTCAGGAATAGGAATCCAAAGGAAGCTGAGGAATTAATGGCTAAAATAAGCAAGAATTATGAAGATTGGACTCCTCCTAAACAAGTTATACCTGAAGTAATTATACCTGAACCATCTATTCACATGCCTATTCAACATCAAAGAAGAGGGGAGTTATTGAATTAAATGATGAAGTGATGAAGGAAGCTAAGAAATGTCTTAAGGAGAAGGGAATTAAAGTTGCAGATGTCAAGAATTTACCTCCTATAGAAGAATTATGTAAGCCTATTTCCTAATCATCCACTATTGAGGTACACTCTCTCCAACACTTTGATGAAGGTGATATCCCTTACTCTAAACCTCCTGATCAATGCTTAGAAGAATTTGATATCTTTATTGTTAAGCAAGATAACTTTAACAAAAGGGTGCAAAATCATCTAATGGAAAACACTAGAGCTATTGTTGAGTTGAAAGATATTGTGGAAAGAACATCTAATGATGTTAAAATGATTGTTAAACACTTTCAAATGGTTCAAACTCAAATAGATCAACTCGTTAAAGTGCAAAATGACTTGCTAGTTAATGCTGCTAAAGAAAAACATGCTTATGAAATTAGAACTAGAAGTGGTGCTGCTACCCAGGATCCTCTATATCCGGAGGGGCATCCCAAAAGAATTGAGAAGGATTCTCAACAAGGTGAAAATAGTGGTTCTACTCGTAATAAAAGGAAAAAGAAACATAAAACTGTTGTAGAACCCTCTGAACCTGCTATAGGTCCTAATAGTATATCTATCTCTGATGCTGAATTTGAAAGTGGTAATGAAGAAAATGAAGTGCCTAATGAAGAAAAAGTTGAAGAAGAACCTAAAAATCACACTAAGACTACTAAATACACTAAAGAAGATTTTATTGCTAAGAAACATGGTAGTGAAAGAGAACCTTGGGTGAAAACCTATGCCTTTCCACGATAAGAAACACAAGTCAAGGAAGATGAACACTATAATAAGTTTTGTGAGTGGATGAAGCCTTTATTCTTGCAAATTCCTTTGACTGATGCTATTAAATTGCCTCCTTATTCAAAGTATATGAAGGATATTGTCTCGAATAAAAGGAAGATCCCTAATGAAGAAATCTCTACTCTGCTTGCTAATTATTCTTTCAATGGTAAGGTTCCTAAGAAACTTGGAGACCGAGATTCAACTATCCTTGCTCTATTAAACAGTTATGTTAGAACTACTTTGTGTGATTTGGGAGTTGGAGTTAGTGTTATGCCTTTCTCTCTCTATAAAAGGCTTCAGCTTGAAAAATTGATACCAACTGATATATCTTTGCAAATGGCTGATAAATCTACCACTATTCCTGTGGGGATATGTGAGGATGTACCTATTCAGGTGGCTCACAATTGCTTGATATTAACTGATTTTGTTGTGCTTGAAATGCCTGAAGATGATAATATGTCTATTATTCTTGGGAGACCTTTTCTTAATACTGTAGGAGCTGTTATTAATTGTAATCAAGGAAAGGTGACCTTCAATGTTAATGACAAGGAACATACTGTCTATTTCCCCAAGAAGATTGAAAGAACTTATGGACTGAATTCAATTGAACATGTTGAAGGCATTCAAGTTGGAGAAATATATTGTCCCATACCAAGAGAAAAAATTGAAACTATTATGATTGGGACCATTGCTATCGAGGTTAAGGTAACATAATCATTAGTGGAGTATAAAGTTTTGTCTCATATGCAATTGTTTTGGTAGCAAGACTTGATCAACCTTGCTAACAAAGTTCCATTGAACAAAACAATGTTTTCATTATGATTATCTCCGTTTATTTCTACCCTTTGCATTTTTAGTTTTTGCTTTCGTTTAGTTTTCTTTGTGTTGTTAGTTGCTTGCATGCTAGAACTTCTGTAGTTCTAGCCTTGTTTTGTCCTTGCATCATGTTTCCAAAAGAAAAAATCATGCATTAGAAAAATCATTCTTCTATTTCTGAAAAAAGCCCAAAAATAAAGTGTCTCGAAAAATTCCAGAAAATTCATATTAATTTTTTACGTGAAAAAAGAGGCAGAGGAGTACCTGGTAGGTACCAGGGGCCCACTAGGCAGGCACACCATGTGGTGGCACGGCCAGCCTTGGGTGGCGCCATGCCCTGGTGTGGGCCACCCCTAGCCCCCCACTACTTCTCTCACACCCACTTTTTCTCTCTCCCGAGTAAGCTCTAGTTCATAGCTCAAAATCGTGTTCTTTCTGTTCTTTCTCTCGATTTCTTCGATCTCTTTGCTCAGCCCATCTTTCTTGTTGAAATTTGGAGCAATTGTCCCTTGGTATGTGACTCCTCCCTTTGTCCAAGTAGATTTGTGTTTAGTGGATTATATGTTGAGTATTTTGCTGCTGTAGGTGACTGGTTATGAGAGCTTGTAAGCTTGTTTGATGCTTAGAGATATAGATTTGATGCATGTTTAGGCCTCTTGCAAGTCCCTATGAGTAGAATCCTTTATTATATTTACTTTGCAATCACTTGTTTAATAGGTGTTTAAATTTCAGAATACCAAGCATGAACAACCATACTTTTGGAGAAATATTTGAGAGTGATGCACCTAGGAGGTAAAGGCCCTCAAGAACAGCCTCTCAAGCTAGGCCATCATATAATGAAGATCTCATTGCAACTCGTATTGGCAGTGAAAGGGATGATGGGGATGCTCACCCATCCTCTTTTCCTTGTTTTACTTTCTTACAAGCTGCGGTATTCTTGATGATTTCTTGCTCTTGATTGAGAGGGTAGGCCTAACCTCTTATATGCAAGATGAGAGTGCACATTATGCTATGATCACCAAAACTTTTGTTGAGAGCTTCTCATTTCCTAACACATCCTATCATTCCACTGTCTCCTTTAAAATCTATGATATGCCCTTCAGCATGCCTTTGGAGAGATTTTGCAGTATTGTAGGTGTGCGTATGACAGGGACCATGAAGAAAATTCAAGGGCGACCCGCTGATTTGTTGGAGATTTACCGAGGGTGACCAAATGATGATGACCGCGTGGTGCAGCGCGGAAAGATAAGAAATATCCACTCCCTGCTCTTAGATACTTTGCATACTATCTTGCCACTAGTGTATTGGGTAGGGAGAACACTAGTAATATCTCAACTATCCTTAGCTTTCCTTGCTCTTGTGCTCAACAACGATACTCGGTACAATCTTGGCTCGCTTATTGCTCGCCGCCTAGCTGCTAGGGGGGCTATCTATGGGGGCATCATTGCCTCGTGTATAGTCGATGCATTAGATCTTTCAGTGGCTCCTGATGATGCTATGCTAGCACCATAGAGGCTTGATCTTGTTGCCATGAAAACTCATCACTTTGTCACTACTACCTCTGATTTGAACAATCTAGTATATAGGATGCTTTTCACTGATGGGGATGAAAGGGAGATCCTTTTGCCACAGCCTGCTTTGTTTAGTGTTGACAGGAGACCGTGGTCGCGCTCCAAGGAGGAGGTTGACGAGCAGCTTTGCTTGCTGGGTTTCCATGAGCAGCACCAGGAGGATGTGCCCTCCTATGATTACTCCGCATATTACGGAGGGGCGTACTCGGGCTCGCACCAGGACAAGGGTACCTCCTCGTCGTACCCCGGTGACACTTCATCCTGGCCAGCTTGGGATTGATACCCACTTAGGCAAAAAGCCTAAGCTTGGGGGGAGGTACGCCGACACCGCACTCATCTCCATATCATGTTGCGTCGGTACCTTGTATATTCATGTTTTCATTCTATTTTTAGTTTTCGTTCTTCTTTGCTTTTGCTTTTTAAAAACACAAAAAGACCAAAAATATTTTTGTTGTTTCTCTTTGGCTGGCTTCTTCTTTTTGCCTTGGTTTGCTTTTTCCCTTTTTGCTTTGTTTGAACTATTCGAAAAATCCAAAAAGATTTTGCTTTGCTTGTTTTTATCTTTTGGTTCTTATTTAAAAATCGAAAACACCAAAAATATTTATCGTTCTTCTTTGGTTTTTGCGAGTTTGCTTCAGGGTTCGGCAGTTCTCAGTGGATATTGGTTTCATATTATTATTCAAGACACACAAGTGAAGAGCAATAATGAGGATCAATGACAACTTGAGACATGGTAAGAGGCTGGTAACGAACTCTATTTGTTTTCATTTTTTGTACATATACTCATCTTTGTGAGCCTGCTTAGTCCGTTCATGTAGAGTGTATGTTTTCTTTGAATTCTTAGTAGTTCTTGCTTTCTTATGATTAGCTCCAGCTCGCTAATAGTTTTTATCATGTTTCATGAATGTTTGCTTGCATTCCTCTATTCATAAATTGGTATGACACCGTGGTATCCTCCTCTGAATGTTTCGTTTGAATTGACTTGGCACATGCTCATGCATGCACATGACTATGATAATCAGTTAAGCCTTGATGAATTATTTTGCCTTAAGGATCTTGAATCACTTTCATGCCATGAGTAGTCTTGTTTTGTTGCAAGCATGATAATGACAGCTATTGCTCTCTCGTTTGTCGCTCCCTTACTATTGCTAGCCTTCACTTCCAGTGAATGTTTTACTCATGTTTCCAACTCCCTAAACCAAATATTTCCAAAGTGTCCACCATATCTACCCATTAGCATCATTTGCTACTTCCGTGCATATTCAATATGCCTTGTTTTCTTCCGAATAAAATGTTTGCTTGTTATGAGAAAGTTAGTTAGTAAAGCTCTCACGAACTTGATGGCACACTTTATTTTCTTGCACTTAATAAACCTGAACCATTGCATCCTTCTTTGTTGTGCATATGCTTGCGCTTTATGAGTTGGAGTTAGCAGAACCATGTATCATGGCGACCGCTTTCAACACTTCATAGGTACTTTGTACCTAGTTGATATCATGTTCTTTTGCTTATGGATCCCGGCGGTGTGAAATAAAAGTGGAACTTGTAAGATCATGGATTTTGTATGTATGTTAGAAAGCACAGGCCTAGCCTAAGCCATGCCTAATCATGGTGGAAACTTGCAGCATAACCGTAATGAGCATTCTATGAAGCATCCTCAATAAAAATCTATGCACATAGTAAATAAAAAGATCGCTGAGATGCTCATTGTCTACTTGCCTTGTCGTTTTGATCATGGGATAGCTCCCGTGTCATGCGCAAGGGGTACCCCGTTGGCAGTTCTCTATGATACGTATATACTTACAATAACAAGAGCTTATTTGTGACTGAAGTTGAGTAGCATGAGGATCGGTCTTCGTAAGTAAGGGGCATGTGACTTCTATTTATAACTTGTCAAGCATATCCTCTTAGTTGTGTCACTTTCACCTTAACCACATTAAAGATGCTTCTGATAGGGGCAATGAGAGCTCAAAGCTAACGAGTACCATACTTTCAGCATTTGGAAGCCTTTCAAAATTATTCAAAACCTTTTTCTTCCACTTGTTGAGTCTCCACATATTCTTTGAGCACCTTCTTGAGAGCATAGTTGTCATTATTTGTGTTTGTTCCAATACTTGATTATTTGTGTTATTGTTGGGTCCGCAGCATAGAAAAAAAATTTCCTACGGTGTGAACTACACGCCAAGATCTATCTCTTGGTACAAAGCAACGGTGGACATACATCCAGCGAGAACTTACCCTCGTGAACAGCGAGCTTTGTTAGCAGTAGGAACTTCGTGGTTGATGTAATCGTACACTTGCCGATCTCAAGATCGTGAGGAAATCCGGCGCCCGCAACTCAATGACGCATCCTTTTCGCACCTGCGTTCAAACCACGGACAACCTCCGTCCTCGCTCCGAGGATCCAGTGAGCAGCAACTCCTTCCAGACGAAATGCCACCAGGAACATGTATCTCGCTAATCCGAGACCATGGGGAAATAATTCTAGAGGGGGAGAGAGATCCTTCACAAGGAGGTGTGAGGATGAAGAAGGGAATGGGTGGCCTTTTATAGGAGGAGGGGGTGCCCCATCTCTCCATGGCCGGCGCATGGGGGGTGACCCCTGTAGCGTCCCCAACCTTTAATAAGATTGAGTCCCCTGTGTTTACAATGCTAGTCCCTGGATCAATAGCTAGCATCCATAGCTCAGATGTAATATCAAGAAACAAAGGTCATAATACAACTTTATAACCAGGAATAAAATAGTTTTATTACATCAAACATAGCTCATTGGCTATTTACATTACATTGCAGCGGAATAACTATAGTCATGGGTCCTTCATCTTCAAAGTGCCACAGGCGGAGTATTGATTGTAGACTTTGTAATCCTAATCAATCAATCTTCACTAAAATCAATCAAACCTGCAACATCATAAGTTCTGACCACAAGGGTCAATACATTTGAATTGTATTGGCAAGTGATACTTTAGTAGTATAGTGGAGTCTATCATCTATATGCATTTGGCTAAGTGGAGCTGAGGTTTGCATTGCTCAAAATAGATTTTTCCTATCATTTTGAAAACACTAAGTTTTATTTGGCAAAAACCACCAAGGCATCTACCAATCAAGACTGAAGATCCTCTCAAGGTATCTACCAATCAAAGACTGAAGATTTTCTTGGCAAAAACAATTTTCCCAATCTAAGATTTTGAGATCCTTGTACCAAGCCATCTCTCCATCAAAGATTGAAGAATTTCACACAACCCTTGTTCACCCACAAGTTTTAATTTAGAAATTGGAGTGATGAGATTCTTGAAGTTTCCATGTCTTGATGCTCAAATTGTCCTTTACCAGGGACATGGCTAAGTACTTAGGTTTTACACTCTGCAGAGGTGGTGCACTTTACCCACAAGACTTGGTTTCCCAAGACAAAACCTTTGAAGCTTTCCCTTAGACCAACATGGGCCAGCTCCAACCTATCAATCACTACCACCCCCTGTCCATGTGGCTAAGTTCTTGCAACCTATATGATCATGGCAGAGCCCATATTGCCAAGTGGTTGCACTTGAAGCTTCTCAACATTTGACATCTCAAATCTCTTTGTTCCTGGGTGGCCATCCACAAGTGAGATACACAAGCCAAGTCCATGGCCTTGTGAACCACTCAACATAAACCATTCCTTCCATTTCCACCCAGGTGATTCATTAACTTAGTTATTTTATTAATCAAAACATAAGTCCTCAGACTTAGAGATTTTTCCATAGTGAATATATACCACCCAAGTTTTCTATTAGCTAGGCTAAGCTTGGTAGTAATAGGATTCTTATCTTAGGAAAATCCTTCTAAGGATTTATCTACTAGTTTTCCTATAGTAAGGTCTATACTTAGCTAAATAAAAACCATGCAAGTTTTACTTAGCAAAAACACTAATGCATAGTGAAAATAATGGGACATAAGATATGAAGCATCACTTGCCTTTTTGGTAGAGGGTATAGGTTCACTCCTTGTCCTTGCAACACTCACACTCTTCAAGTCACTACAATCAATCAAGCAAGGCACAAACTTAATCTACCAATCAAGCAAAACAACACGCACAAATTAACAAAATCAAGAAATGCATGCAAGCATGCAAAGGATGGTTCTAATTGTAAAGGTGGTCTCCACTAGGCTTCTAAACTTTGTAAGTTCCAAATTGGTCATTTACCAAAATGGCAAAGTCATTTGTAAAAGGGGTTTCATTAGATTCCTAAACTTTGTAAGATCCAAATTGGTCATTTACCAAAGTGGCAAAGTTAAAGAAATGCATGCAAGCATGCCAAGCTTTGTTTTGTTTTAAAAAAAAGGGGTTCCTAATGGGTCATAGACTTTTGGGAACACCTATTGGTCATTTTGTGAAGTGGCTAAGTCATTTGCAAAAGGTTTCACTATAAAACCATTTGCAAAACAAAGTGTCATTCTATGTGGTGTAGAAACATCTCTACTAGGGTATTAACCTATAGGTTTCACCAAATGAGTTGCTATTGCAAAACTTGGTGTTTTGGGTCAGTAGGTTTGGTTCAAAACATTTTCTCCAAAGTTTTCTTTATGAAAGCATTTTCATAAACAAAACAAATAGTTTTAATTAGCTAGAAATGGACTAAACTAATTAATCCATCCTATTCATTTCCAAAATCACTTTCCAAACTATGGGTTGGTTCCTAGGGTCAGTAAGGTCACAACAAACTAAATTGCAAAGGTTTTAACCTAAATATCATTTTTAAATGATTTTCTAATGTTAACAAGCACACAAAAGAAGCTGCAAAATCAAACAAGCTAACAGATACTATTTGCTAAACTAAGGGCAGGGTTGGCTAGGTCTTGTCTTGCTGATTCCAACGACATCAAATTTGTAAAATTTGGACGTGTGGATCAAAAGATACAAAGGTTTGAAGTTTGCAAAGTTTACATTTTCAAATTCTGTTTTAAGCGAGAATAGGGACCTTGTGGCGTAATTCTATTAAATACCGCTTGGCGGATCAGCGATGCAGCCGTTGGATCTAAAGGGGCAGGTGTGGCTCAGATCAGCGTGCGGTTCGTTTAGTCAATCTATCGCGTTCGTCGGTCGAGATCTTATGGTTCTAAGCGTGCTCGGCCGATTCGCGGCTGACTGCGGTGGCTTCTGGCCTAGTCGTCGATCGATGGCGATGCAGCGTCTGACGAGAAGAGGGCATGCTCACGAGTTCAAGATCGTGGGAAGCTTCGGTAGTGTCTTCCTATCGCGGGCGTACTAAGTGAGCTTGATTGCTCTTGGAATTCTTTGCGGCGGGGGCTCTCGGGTTATCGTCGTTGGCGTCGCTGTGGATCACGAGAAGACAAGCGGAAAGCAGCCTTGTAAGGCAGCGCAAGAATACAGCGGTGATGCGGCGTGAAAGGAGGAGTGAAGGCGGTCTGGTCTTACGGTGGGGCTCGTCGGAGAAGGAAGCGGCGGTGGTGCTCCTTTCGACGGCGGAGGCGAGGATAAAGGCGCCCTAGGTCAAGCGGAAGGTGTCGTTAGGTTCGTATGAGCTTGTAGATCATCATCGGGTCAGCGAGGATGAGAGAGGAGTCAGGTTTACCGAGGAGATGTCGCATGATTGGAAGCGAGCGGCGGCGGCTCGAGGCTTGTTGGAGTCGGGTTACGGTGCTCCAGCGGATGAATGGAAAACCGCAGGCGAAGCGCCCGAAGTGTGGGTAAAGTGCGTGGTCAATGAGGCAAAAGGCGGTGAGAGTTTCGTCGGGTGTCACCGGAACATCGTCGGGCGATGGACTTTGAGCTCGAAATTGGGGCGGTCTAAAAAGCGTGTCGTGAGGCGTCGAAGGGATTTATAGAGGATTCCTGGCGTTTCCATCTGCATGATCAAAGCGAGGTAAAGGCTCGGTGTTAAGGTGAATTAGCGAAGATCAGCAGCGAAGCAGCGGTGGGAGAAGGCGTGGTCGTCGAGGAAGAAAGAAGGAGGTGGCGGTGGGGTCCTGCAGTCGATGGAAAAAAGAAAGGAAGGAGGGTCCACTTGTCGCCAATTGCGTGGGTTCGATCATGATGAAAAGCAGTTAGGCGTGGGAGAGAGAGAGGTGGGGTCATCTCGTCGGTAGTGAGGAGGAGTGGGTCCTGGTTTTCATTGACTACAGCGGGTAGGAATGCAGGTGAAAAGGTTTCTTGAGGAAAAGGTAGGCTGGACTGGGCCTTAGTGGGCTCTTTGGCTGAGTCACCTTTTCTTATTTATTTTTCATCTAAATCTTTTTCTGTTTTGAATTTCAAACAATTATTCACACATTCAAACAATTTCAAACAATCACTCAACTTCACTTTGAATTTGGTTCTGTTTGGCAACATAATCCAAATCTCAAAATGAAATATTATTTTTATTTATTTTAGGATCCTTTTATTATTTAAATAAAGTGGATCTTTAGTTATTAGGGTTTGATTTATTTAACAAAATTTCCATTTAAAATCCAATTATTTTCAAAACCAAACCAGAAGGTTTAATTTGAAAAATAAAGGAATACTTGGAAACTTATTTAAATAAATAAATAAGTTTTGGTGTTTTAATTAAAATGGGAAAGCCTTTATTTAAATAAAATTGGATATTTAAATCCTTATTATTTTATTTAAATAATCCTTTACTCATTTTAATCAAAGCAAAACTTTTAATAAAAATTTAAAATTATTAATAAAATACTTGGTGTTCATTTAAAATGGGAAAAGCTTTTACTTAAATAAAATTGGATATTTAAATCCTTTATTTTATTTAAATAAACCTTTACTCACTTTATCAAAACAAAATATTTTATTTCAAAAGTTTGGCCAAAATTAATTTGGATCACCTTTTCATTTGAAAACAAAGTCTTTTATTAAAAGATCCAAATTAGTATTTCCAAAACAATTTATTTTCCTTTGATAAATGTTTATCTTTATAAATCCCTTTAGGATTATTGATCACCAATTGGTATGGCTTTTGGTAAGGGCTTTATTGGCTTTGGAAATTCAATTTCCTTATCTTATATTATTCACAAGATTTTGTCTATGGTTCCAAACTAAGTGAAACCAATCTCTAAGGTCTTTTCTTGATCCTTTGAGAATATTTGTTGATCAACTTTGGTATGGATCAAATCCATAGATTTGGGGTAACTTTGGAAAATAATTTCCTTCCATTAGGGTTTAGGGTTTTGGATTACTTTCCAAATTTCCAGATACATTCATTGAGAATGCATTTCCTTGATTTGGATTTTGTTGAATTCAAACTTTAACCAAAGTTTGTTCAAGATGGGATTTTAAGTCTCCTTTTAGAAACAAAGTTTCTTTTCACCTGATTTTCAACAAAATTTATTTTGTTATTTTATTGTTCACATTACAAGATTTTGAAAATCTTGGGATGTGACATTCTCACCCTTAAAATAAATCTCGTCCGAGATTTGGGGAGCTAGGGTTACAGCGGGTTCAAAACAACTAAGTCTACCACCCTTAAAATTTCAAACTAAACTACATCTTGGCTTGCTTGGAATCTTGGAAAACTTCTTCTTGGAAAACTTCTGCTTAGTGTCCTTTGTTTCCATGCTTGACTCATGGGCTAAGGTTGGGTTTCTCCATAGACTTGTTTATCTTGTTCTTCATCTTTTACGGATTTGCTTACATAGTGTCACGGTTCCTTGCATTTGAAACATTGGATATCTTGGAGTTCTTTAAGTTTCTCTTGTGGACTAGGGGCTACATAGTGGCCTAGGTCTTTGCTGTTGTTGCACACTACTTGGCGATCTCTTTATTCTTTGGGTTCTTTGGGCATCCTTTGAGGTAGTGTCCCATTTCCTTACATTTACAACATTACAAGGCTCATGTCTTGCTTTGGTTTCTTAGGCTTCTTTGATCCTTTGAATTGGGTTGTCTTGTTTGGAGGTATAAGTGGTCCTTTTCCTTTGTCATCAACATTCTTGGCATACTTGGATCCTTCTTGTTTCCTTTGTTCAACAATGGCATAGATGGGGCATTGGTAGGTACATGGTCGTTTCCTTCACAAAGGTAACAAGTAACTTGAGATGTGGGGCATTGGCCATTGGATGTTCCTCTTCATTGGGGCATTGATCTTCATGCTCCTTGGAAGTGTGATCCTTGTCTCCACAAATAATGCAAGCTGGGGCTCCATCTAGAATAATATTCTTGTCATCCTTGTTGTCATACACTCTTTTGGGATAGTTTTCTTCCATCTTGATCATTTGATTAGTCACCTTAAGCATCGGTTGGGATTGTTCTTCCAAAAACTTTTGCAAGGTAGGGTCTTTATCATTATTGTTAGCTATGAACTGAGTTGTTAGTTGGTTCAAGCTGGTGTTGGGTTGCTAGGAGTTCTCTCATGTTGTCCTCTTGGTTGTTGTTGTTGTCATCATCCTTGATCTTTGGAGTCTCTTGGAGAAGTCATCTGTTTGGGTTAGAGGGATTAGAATAGGCAAAAGGTTTTCTAAGGGAATCAATCCTAATCACACATCACAATTCACACAAGCAATGTGCAAGCAATCACAAACAAACACTCCCTCAAACAACAGTTTCAGGCACATACTTAGGCAACAAAATATTTTGTTACACCACATAAGTTGGTGGGTTTGACTTAACTAAAATATGGTGGTCCATCTATATGGTTCACTTGTGATCTTTCCATTCTTCTTGGTTGATTCTTCTTGAATGAGATCTTTGTATCCTTGGAGAATTCTTGTCTCTTGTTCACAAATCTTCAAAGGTGGTGATGGCTTCTTCTAAGTTGTGTTTCCCTAGTCTTCAAGTGAAATGTTACTCAAGACTTGTAGTCTTTAGTGATATCCAAGTTGAAGTCCTTGGTGTACATGTTGAAGATGTTAAAGTCATTGGAGTTAAAGAAGTTGAAGTCATTAGAGTTGGAAGTGTTGAAGAAGTCTTTTGCTCATGATGAAGTCTTTGGTCATGGGGTAGGCTTTTCCATCAAGTTTTGAAGTAGAAGAGAAGTAGAGTTGAAACCAAAAATGATTGAGGAAAGAGTTTATAAGATTGTTTTTGTAAATAAGTTTTGGAATAAGACAACTCCTATTGTAAGGGTTTTGTCCAATCCTAGGGTTACAAATCCTACAGGCAACACAATGCTCTGATACCATTTTGTAGCGTCCCCAACCTTTAATAAGATTGAGTCCCCTGTGTTTACAATGCTAGTCCCTGGATCAATAGCTAGCATCCACAGCTCAGATGTAATATCAAGAAACAAAGGTCATAATACAACTTTATAACCAGGAATAAAATAGTTTTATTACATCAAACATAGCTCATTGGCTATTTACATTACATTGCAGTGGAATAACTATAGTCATGGGTCCTTCATCTTCAAAGTGCCACAGGCGAATGTTGGTTGTAGACTTTGTAATCCTAATCAATCAATCTTCACTAAAATCAATCAAACCTGCAACATCATAAGTTACGACCACAAGGGTGATACATTTGAATTGTATTGGCAAGTGATACTTTAGTAGTATAGTGGAGTCTATCATCTATATGCATTTGGCTAAGTGGAGCTGAGGTTTGCATTGCTCAAAATAGATTTTTCCTATCATTTTGAAAACACTAAGTTTTATTTGGCAAAAACCAAGGCATCTACCAATCAAGACTGAAGATCCTCTCAAATTATCTACCAATCAAAGGCGAAGATTTTCTTGGCAAAACAATTTTCCCAATCTAAGATTTTGAGATCCTTGTACCAAACCATCTCTCCATCAAGATTGAAGAATTTCACACAACCCTTGTTCACCCACAAGTTTTAATTTAGAAATTGGAGTGATGAGATTCTTGAAGTTTCCATGTCTTGATGCTCAAATTGTCCTTTACCGGGGACATGGCTAAGTATAGGTTTTACACTCTGCAGAGGTGGTGCACTTTACCCACAGACTTGGTTTCCCAAGACAAAACCTTTGAAGCTTTCCTTAGACCAACATGGGCGCTCCAACCTATCAATCACTACCACCCACTGTCCATGTGGCTAAGTTCTTGCAACCTATATGATCATGGCGAGCCCATATTGCCAAGTGGTTGCACTTGAAGCTTCTCAACATTTGACATCTCAAATCTCTTTGTTCTGGGTGGCCATCCACAAGTGAGATACACAAGCCAAGTCCATGGCCTTGTGAACCACTCAACATAAACCATTCCTTCCATTTCCACCCAGGTGATTCATTAACTTAGTTATTTTATTAATCAAAAACATAAGTCCTCGGACTTAGAGATTTTTCCATAGTGAATATATACCACCCAAGTTTTTCTATTAGCTAGGCTAAGCTTGGTAGTAATAGGATTCTTATCTTAGGAAAATCCTTCCTAAGGATTTATCTACTAGTTTTCCTATAGTAAGGTATACTTAGCTAAATAAAAACCATGCAAGTTTTACTTAGCAAAAACACTAATGCATAGTGAAAATAATGGGACATAAGATATGAAGCATCACTTGCCTTTTGGTAGAGGTATAGGTTCACTCCTTGTCCTTGCAACACTCACACTCTTCAAGTCACTACAATCCAATCAAGCAAGGCACAAACTTAATCTACCAATCAAGCAAAACAACACGCACAAATTAACAAAATCAAGAAATGCATGCAAGCATGCAAGGATAGTTCTAATTGTAAAGGTGGTCTCCACTAGGCTTCTAAACTTTATAAGTTCCAAATTGGTCATTTACCAAAATGGCAAAGTCATTTGTAAAGGGTTTCATTAGATTCCTAAACTTTGTAAGATCCAAATTGGTCATTTACCAAAGTGGCAAAGTTAAAAGAAATGCATGCAAGCATGCCAAGCTTTATTTTGTTTTAAAAAGGGGTTCCTAATGGGTCATAGACTTTTGGGAACACCTATTGGTCATTTTGTGAAGTGGCTAAGTCATTTGCAAAAGGTTTCACTATAAAACCATTTGCAAAACAAAGTGTCATTCTATGTGGTGTAGAAACATCTCTACTAGGGTATTAACCTATAGGTTTCACCAAATGAGTTGCTATTGCAAAACTTGGTGTTTTGGGTCCAATAGGTTTGGTTCAAAACATTTTCTCCAAAGTTTTCTTTATGAAAGCATTTTCATAAACAAAACAAATAGTTTTAATTAGCTAGAAATGGACTAAACTAATTAATCCATCCTATTCATTTCCAAAATCACTTTCCAAACTATGGGTTGGTTCTAGGGTGATAAGGTCACAACAAACTAAATTGCAAGGTTTTAACCTAAATATCATTTTTTAAATGATTTTTCTAATGTTAGCAAGCACACAAAATAAGCTGCAAAATCAAACAAGCTAACAGATACTATTTGCTAAACTAAGGGCAGGGTTGGCTAGGTCTTGTCTTGCTGATTCAGCGACATCAAATTTGTAAATTTGGGCGTGTGGATCAAAAGATACAAAAGGTTTGAAGTTTGCAAAAGTTTACATTTTCAAATTCTGTTTTAAAGCGAATAGGGACCTGTGGCGTAATTCTATTAATCGATGCCGCTTGGCCGGATCAGCGATGCGAGCCGTTGGATCTAAAGGGCAGGTGTGGCTCGGATCAGCGCGTCTGGGTTCGTTTAGTCAATCTATCGCGTTCGTCGGATCGAGATCTTATGGTTCTAGCGTCTTGACCAGGAAATGACGGCTGCGGTGGCTCTGGCCGGCCGTAGATCGTGGATCGATAATGATGCCGACGATCACGAAGCGAGAAAGAGGGCATGCTCACCGAGTTCATGAAGATCGTGGGGAAGCTCGAGTAGTGTCTTCCTATCGGCAGGCGTACTAGAGTGAGCTTGATTGCTCGCGGAGTTCTTTGGCGGCGGGGCTCTCGAGTTGTTCGTTGGCGTCGTGGATCGAGAAGACAAGCGGAAGCTTGTGTAAGATGCGCAAGTACAGCGGTGATCGCGGCGTGAAGGAGGTGAAGAAGCGGTCTGGTCTTGCACAGGTGGGGCTCGTCGAAGAGGAAGCGGGGCGGTGGTGCTCACTTTAGCCGTCGACGGGCGAGATAAAGCGCCTGGTCAACGGAAGGTGTCGTTAGGTTACGTATGAGCTTGTAGATCATCATCGGGTCAACGAGGATGAGAGGAGAATCAGGTTTACAGGGAGATGTCGCCGCGATTGGAAGCGACGGCAAAGGCCTTCGAGCTTGTTGAGTCGGGGTTACAGTGCTCCAGGATGAATGGAAAACGCGGCGAAGCGCCGAGGAAGTGTGGAGTAAAGGTGCATAGTCGATGAGGCGAGGCGATGAGAGTTTACGTCGGGTGTCACGGAACATCGTCGGGCGATGGGTTTGAGCTGAAATTGAAGCGATCTAAGCGTGTCGTGCCCAGCGTCGAGAGGGATTTATAGAGGATGCCCTAAGCGTTTCCATCTGCGTGATCAAAGCGAGGTAAGGCTCGGTGTTAAAGGTGAATTAAGCGAAGATCAGCGAAAGCGGCGGTGATGGGAGGCGTGGTCATCAGGGAAGAAGAAGGAGGTGGCGGTGGGGTCCTGCGGTCGATGGAAAAAGAAAGGAAGGAGGGTCCACTTGTCGCCAATTGCGTGGGTTCAGTCCATGATGAAAAGCAGTTGAGGCGTGGGAGAGAGGTGGGGTCATCTCGTCGGCGAGTGAGGAGGAGGAGTGGGTCTGGTTTTCATTGACTCTGTGGGTAGGAATGCAGGTGAAAGAGGTTTCTTGAGGAAAGGCGGGCTAGGCCCGGGCCTTAGTGAAATTTCAGCAATTTGAGTCGACCTTTTTCTTATTTTTTTTGTCTAAATCTTTTACATTTTGAATTTCAAACAATTATTCACATTCAAACAATTTCAAACAATCACTCAACTTCACTTTGAATTTGGTTACATTTGGCAACATAATCAAATCTCAAAATGAAATATTATTTTATTTATTTTAGGATCCTTTTATTATTTAAATAAAGTGGATCTTTAGTTATTAGGAGTTTGATTTATTTAACAAAATTTCCATTTAAAATCAATTATTTTCAAAACCAAACGGAAAGGTTTAATTTGAAAAATAAAGGAATACTTGGAAACTTATTTAAATAAATAAATAAGTTTTGGTGTTTTAATTAAAATGGGAAAGCCTTTATTTAAATAAAATTGGATATTTAAATCCTTATTATTTTATTTAAATAATCCTTTACTCATTTAATCAAAAGCAAAAACTTTTAATAAAAAGATTTCAAAGTAGTAATAAAATACTTGGTGTTCATTTAAAATGGGAAAAGCTTTTACTTAAATAAAATTGGATATTTAAATCCTTTATTTTATTTAAATAAACCTTACTCACTTTATCAAAACAAAATATTTTATTTCAAAGTTTGGCCAAAAATTAATTTGGATCACCTTTTCATTTGAAAACAAAGTCTTTATTAAAAGATCCAAATTAGTATTTCCAAAACAATTTATTTTCCTTTGATAAATGTTTATCTTTATAAATCCCTTTAGGATTATTGATCACCAATTGGTATGGCTTTTGGTAAGGGCTTTATTGGCTTTGGAAATTCAATTTCCTTATCTTATATTATTCACAAGATTTTGTCTATGGTTCCAAACTAAGTGAAACCAATCTCTAAGGTCTTTTCTTGATCCTTTGAGAATATTTGTTGATCGACTTTGGTATGGATCAAATCCATAGATTTGGGGTAACTTTGAAATAATTTCCTTCCATTAGGGTTTAGGGTTTGGATTACTTTCCAAATTTCCAGATACATTCATTGAGGAATGCATTTCCCTTGATTTGGATTTTGTTGAATTCAAACTTTAACAAAAGTTTGTTCAAGATGGGATTTTAAGTCTCCTTTTAGAAACAAAAGTTTCTTTTCACCCTGATTTTCAACAAAATTTATTTTGTTATTTTATTGTTCACAATACAAGATTTTGAAATCTTGGGATGTGACAACCCTCACCTCCCCATTCATGTGGTGGTAACCCACCCTACATTAAAATGTCTCTTGACATTCCCTTTTAAAAGAAATCTCCACTTTAAATGCATTAAATTTCTCCAAAATTTAATGCTCTCTCATTAATAAAACTCTTTTATTAAATTTATTCAGAATTTTAATTACTTTAATTAACAAACATTCTGCTATATTATGCACATATTTCAATATCACATACTTGAGAACCACCTTACGCCAATTTCACCGAAACAATTTCGGTTTCTATTGAAACAATTCCTGCTTTGTAATTCTTTAAATGCAGAAACATATAACGCTCCAAAATGGTGTCCGAGTAACTCTTAAGTGTGCCACCCTATAGTTAGCCAATAATGTCTGAGACATGATCGAGACCCTTCCTCCGATCAATAATCAGCGGGACACGGAGATCGCGTCTTGACTCCTACACATTCAGCGATGACTCTTTGTGATCGTGAGAACCTTTAACGCTTGGTAACTAAATCCCTTTGTCTCGATATATTACATGTCAATATTAGATTATCGGTATCTCCATACCTAGTTTGATCTAGATTCAGGAAACCGCACTCTTTTCTGCGTTCACAGGTGATATGACATTCTAGTGATCACATCACTTGCTAAGCCTATCTAATGTGATATCACCGAGAGGGCGGAAGTATATCTGCTCCAGGTCATACGGACTGACAAATTCCACTCTTGATCCATGAGCCTCAACGTAACACCTTTGTAGTCTTGAACCACATCTTTATAGTCACCCATTCACGGTGTGGCGTTTGATGTTATCAAGATACTCTTCGATTATCGTGATCGACGGTGACATGATCTCATGAGTCCCTACAGGATAAAGATTACATTACGTATGATGTTATAGCAATATAAACATAATGACTTGATCGTAATGCTATACTGCCAGATGAATATTTCATCATCATCATTCCACCAATGGTGTGACCTTGTTATTGACAACATCCAATGTCCATGATCGAGTATGATCATCTTGTTAATCAACAAACTGAGTCTATAAGAGAGAGCGACTGGGAACCCTTTTTGTTTATTAAACACACATGTATTGATGTTTTAGAATCAATACATTTCTAGCATGTAAAATAAACATCCTATCATGTAAAAGGAATATATAATATAACTTTATTATTGGCCTCTCGGGGCATATTTCCTTGAGTCCTCCCACTTGCACTAGAGGCGATAATCTAGTTCACATAGTGATAAATCTAACACCCATGGAGTTCTGGTGTTGATCATGTGTTTGCCTAGGGAGAACTTTAGTCAGCGGATCTTGCTACATTTAAGGAATTGGAATTAAAAGTGTGTACTTTACAAATCTTTATATCTCCATCCTTGACATGCTTTCGCGGATGGAGTGAAACCCGGCAAGCGCTTAATATACTTGGAATTCTTGGCCAGGACCTTGGTTTCCTTTGCGTTGGCTATGGCTCCATTGTTGTCACAATAGATCACCATCGAGGTCCAACACTGCGGGAACCACACCCGATTAGTAATGAACTCTTTCATCCAAAGCGCTACTGAGCGACACTTACGGCAAGCGACAACATATAATCCGCTTCCGTTGTTGATCCAACCACCACGGAGTTGTTTGGAACTCCTCCAACTAAGCTTAACGCTCCATTCAGGAGAAATCGTGTCGGGATTGAGACTTAGAGTTATCCGGATCGGTGTAACCGAAAGCTAGCATCGACATAACACTTAACGACTAGCTCTTCTTACCTCAGTATATAAGAAACATATCATAGTTCTTCTTAAGTACTTGAGGATGTTCTTTACCGCATATCCAGTATGTTCAGAGCTTACCTGGATCGAGATTAAGTACCTACAAGTCAAACTCAATAGCATGTGCCACATCCAGGTGCTTATATACATAGCATGGCATACATAATAGATCCTATGGTAGTGGCATAGGGGATCTTATCCATCATCTCTCTTTCTTGTAGTAGCCGGGACTTTGGAGGTCTTACTCAATGTCTTGCCTTACCAACATAGGTGAGAACCCTTCTTACTTTAGTCCATATTAAACTTATTTAATATCTTATCAAGGTATCAGTCTTTCTGCGATGGCCAATTAGAGGCGCCTTGATCTATCTCTATAGATTTTAATGCCTAATATATATGATTAACTTCACCAAGGTCTTTCATCGAATATTTCTTTGTTTAGATAACTTTTAACTAACTTTACATTAAAAGATCTATATCATTTCAATCAATAATATGTCATCCATATAATATCGAGAAATGCCACATTGCTCCCACTCACTTTCTTTTAAATACAAGCCTCTCCATAAGGTTGGACAAATCAAACTCTTTGATCCACTACCTCATCAAAGCGGAGATTCCAACCATTGATGCTTGCTTAGGTCCATAGATGGATAAGCTGAAGTTTTTGCACACCTTATTAGCATCCTTAGGATCGACAAAACCCTTAGGTTGTATCATATACAACTCTTCTTCAATCTCTTACCATTGAGGAGCCATAGTTTTGACATCCATCGCCATATTTCATAATCGAAATATCACGGCAATTATCTAACATAATCCTAACTGACTTAAGCATCGCTACTGGGAGAGAATGTCTCATGCCGTAGTCGACTCTTGAATTTCACCAAGAAACCCCTTTGCGACAAATCGAGCCTTATAGATGTGGGTCACATTACCATCGACATCAGTTTTTCCTTTTGAAAATCATTTTATTCTCCCACGGCCTTTGATTGCAGGTAGAGGTAGAATCCACCAAGTTCCAAACTTAGTTCACCGTACATGGATTCCATCTCGGATTTCATGGCTTCTAGCCATTTGTTGGAATCCGGGCTCATCACTCCCCGCTTCTTCATACGTGTCATGAGGTCATCCATTTCATCAACCATGAAATTCATAACAGGATTCTTGGCCAATACAGTTAAAGGCTGCCGCCGTGTCACCTTGATAGCCTGCGAGGTTGATGAATAATCCCTCTTTTCCGGAGTTTCATGATCATTATCATTAGCTCTCTCTTCATCGGTTGAAGTCTCGACTCTAGAAACAACTTAGGTGCTACATACTCGCCATTCCATGAAGAGAAGGTTCAATAACCTCTTGAGTTCTACCTTGAGCTACTCACACCTTTCGCGAAAGCTCGCTTCTCGAAAGGATCCATTCTGGAAACAAAAAACCTTGCCCTCGGATGCGTGATAGAAGGTATACCCAATTGTTTCCTTAGGGAATTATTCTGTGAGAGCGCATTTTCCGCTTTGGGTTGAGTTTATCACGGTTGAAGTTTCTTCCAAACTATCGCATCCCAAACCTTCAGAAATAATGACTTAGGTTTGTTTCCAGAAACCATAATTCACTCCGCGGTGTCGTTTCAGCAGTTTAGATGGTGCCCGATTTAAAGTGAATCTGACTGGTTTTCCATTGCATAACCCCAAAATGCTGAGAGGTAAATCGGTTAGAGACATCATAGATCGAACCATATCCAATAAGGTATGATTCGTGGCTGAAGCGCTCCGACACACACCATTACCATTCGTTGTAGGTGTTTAGTAAAAAGTGATTAATGAAACTATTCACACTCTTTCATGTGTGTGCTAAACTCGTAACTTAGATACTTTCTCCTCTCACTTTGGTCGGACAAGTAGAAATTTGATCTTTCTATTACGATGATTTTCCACTTCATTCACGAAATTCTTGAACTTTTTCCAAAAAGTTTCAGACTTGTGTTCATCAAATGGATATACCCATATCTACTCAAATCATCGGGTAAGGTAAGTAACAAAATAGCGATATCCACCTACATGAACTTACACACTCCATTGGTCACACACATCGATATGTATGATTCCAATAGATGCAATGCCCGGATTCCATTGAACAGGAGCAGTTCTAGTCATCTTGCCCATAAGGCATGGCTCACATGTATCAAATGATTCAAAATCAAGTGATTCCAAAAGTCCATCGAGAATGGAGTTTCTTCATCGTTAACGCCAATATGACCCTAGGCGGCGATTACCCACATATGTAGACATATCATTATCAAGTTTAATCTTTTTTAGCATTAACATTATGAATGTGTAATATTACTATGCGAGATCCATAGAAATAAACCATTCAACATAGGTGCATGACCATAAAGATATCATTCTTATCGTCGAACAACCATTGTTTTTCAGATTTAAGGAATGACCACTTTACGCATCAAACACGATCCGGATACAATGTTCATGCTTTCGATGCGAGGGCACCAAATAACAATTATTTTGGTTTATAACTAATCCCGATGGAAAATGGAGAGGAGTAGCATCACGGCCGACGCCAGCGATCACATGTTGACTCTTGATCCGATTTCTTTGACCCACATCCGACCTCATCCTTGCTAGTTGTCAAAACGTTGTAGCCCACGAGGCGAGTTACATATATTAGCAACTGATCCGGTATCAAATACCCAGGTGCTACTAAGTACTAGTCAAGTACATCAATAACTTATGTATATCACATATACCTTTGTTTGCCTTGCTGGACTTCTTGTCATGTGTAAATACTTAGGCGATTGCACTGCGCTTCCAATGGCGATCCCCTTGCAATAGTAGCACTCGTGTAATGGGACTTAGGGCCCAGCCGAGGGTTTCTTTTTAGTACGTGGTAGCGGACTTTCCACCTTCTTTCCTTGTGCTTGCCTTTCTTATCCTTCTTGAAAGCAGTGGTCCTATTGATCATATTGACACTTGATGTTCTTTCCTAATCTCCACTTGCGGTCTTAAGCATTGTGAGAAGCTCGAGAAGAAGACTTCTTCATGCCATGCATATTATAGTTCATCCGAAGCTCTTGTAGCTAGGTGGCGGTGGAGAAACCACGATGTATGCCTAAGTCCCAATGGGAATCGTTATTCCCAAGGACACAAACTTGTCGGCGTACCAGGACATTTGAGTACATGCTCACTAAGCTTGAATTTGTTTTCCTCCATCATGCTGACTAAAAGAACTTTGTAGCATTATAACTCTCATGGCAGCATGGTATCAATCATTTCAATTCCTCCCCATGGTATCAAAGGCATTACCATTTAATGCTTTAGGAAGTTACGGCTCTAGCCCACTTCGGTATGTCTGTAATGAACTAAGTTATTGGTCCTCTGTGAGTCCACATAGACATTCTTTTCCTCGTCGAGGGCATCGAGAATAATGTCGAGGGCTTCGTGGGAGCCCTAGCGGCACATCTAGCACATATTGCTTTTATGCGGCGGTGAGGAGAATCCTCAAATTCATAGCTTGATTGGTGAAGTTACTTTACCATTGTGACAAAAGGTTCTCTTTCTACATGAACACATTGAAATTAAGCGGTGAATTGCCATCTACAAAATTTGTAAAGTTTATTTTAGACTAAGTTTATGATAGATTGAGTTCAACTAATCCAGAGTACTAATGAACTCCCCACTCAAAAGCGACATCCCTCGTGTCCTTTTGGTGATTACATGAACCAAATCCACTATATCAAGTCCGATCATCCATTGAGTTGATATAGCTTCAAAACGAAAACATCTATATGGGCATCATATCAACCATATGACTCATAGCAACCTTTAGGTCCCAGGTGTTAGAGGCCATGTAACAATGTACATGCTGGAAGCTACGCTAAGTAAGAACCTTAATGATTGGCGATGTAGTAAGCAAACTGTCTTACACCGTTCCTATGAAAGCGTGGATTGAGTACACCCGATCATCCGCGTGATGTCTCGAAACACGATCCATAGAAGCGAGTGCATACGCCTCAAGGAGAAGACACGTTTTATCTTGATATCTAAATGAGGGATCATCTTATAATGCTACCAAACATGCCAAACTAGCGGTATAAGATGCTGGCACATCTAATGTGTAAGCTGAGATGATATGGTCCATGCATTTTGATCTTTTGAAATAAAATATTTTGTTTTTGATAAAATGAGTAAAGGTTATTTAAATAAAATAAAAGGATTTAAATATCAATTTTATTTAAGTAAAAATTTTCCCATTTTAAATGAACACCAAAAGTATTTTATACTTTGAAATCTTTTATTAAAAGGTTTTTGCTTTGATTAAAATGAGTAAAGGATTATTTAAATAAAATAATAAGATTTAAATATCCAATTTTATTTAAGTAAAAGACTTTTCCATTTAATTAATTAAACCAAAACTTATTTATTTATTTAAATAAGTTTCAAGTATTCTTTTTTTCAAATTAAACCTTGGTTTGGTTTTGAAAATAATTAAATTCAAATGGAAATATTATTAAATAAATCAAATAATAACTAAAAGATCCATTTTATTTAATTATTAAATGGATCCTAAAATAAATAAAAATAATATTTCATTTTGAGATTTGGATTATGTTGCAAGAACCAAATTCAAATATTGTGATTGTTTGAATTGTTTGAATTGTGTTTGAAATTGTTTGAAATAAAAGAAAAAAGAAAAAGAAAAAAAAAGAAAAAAAAT